>BLSH010163322.1:69878-84121 GCA_018402905.1 Glandirana rugosa
GAGGGGGTGTTTGGCCCATCCCTAATTGGCACCCAAGATCTTTCTCGCAGCAGTTGTTTCTCCGAAGTCTTGCAGTTTCATGTTAACTGATTTATATTATTCTGTCACTTGTCCTTATAGCTTCTGGGACACAGCAGAGTTTAAGCTCTAGTTCTCAGCATCACCCCAGCGCTCTTCTTTTACAAAAAAGGTGCATGTGCCAGGAAACAGAACACACGCTGCGTGTGCTATGCTTTGAGAGAAAAAAAAGTTCACTGCTGTGATGCTGAAAACAAGCATCTCTTGTCTGTATGGGCCGTTTTACTGATAAGGTGGACTATGCCTTTAGGCTGGGTTCGCACTGCTCTTACAGCGGGGGTCCGGTGCATCCCTGTTCTCCGTTTCTCCGCCAAATTTTTGGCTGTATTCAGACCTGAAACAGACCAGAAGACACACAGGACTCTTCTGCAAACCGATCTGCAGCTATCCCAGAGATGTGTGAACCGGCTCCATTGAGAGTCAGTGACAGTCTCCTGACATGCGAATTCAATGCAGAGGAAACCCGCATCCAATTTGCACTAGTGTGAACCCAACCTAAAAGTAGTTGTAAACCCAGACGTGGAATGTGAACAAAGCATATCCCTCTATAGTGTGTACTAGCCTGAATCGAGAGCAGTATGCATTATTTCTGTCTGCTGCTTCATTCCTCTACTATCTACATAGGTCACTTAAAACGTCTGCACTTTGAATGGCCGTAGCGAGGAGAAGGTTGCAGAGAAACAGGTACAACTTATGTAAGAGGATTTGTTTCTTCACCGTGTATCACCTGAGGCTAGTCACTCCACTGGGTATATGTAAGGGTTTACAACTACTTTAGAGGTTTCTCCTGTAAGTCACACCATCTCATCATGTGGCCAAAATATTTCAAATTGAATTTGAAAATTATGTGCTAAATTCTGTGAAAATAGTGGCAAGCATGCACACAATTAAACACTCATTTTTACCAATTAGATAGCTGAAAATAAACTAATTATGTGATGCATAGTCATCACTCCAAGCCACCAACCTAAATTATGTTTAAAGTATAACCAAGGGAATTTTTCTTTTCTTTAGTTTTGAACAGAATAGAGAGGGAACACCTGGCAAATTCTAATCGCTGTCTATGCTCCTATTAGGGAGAGTCGTCTTCTCTATTAGTCCTATTTACCATCTTTGCCATCACTCTCCTCTTCTCTATCCAAACTGAAAAATCAAGTTTTGTTTTTCATTCTACTTTAACTCCACAGATACCTCAAGCACTAATTCTAGACATATCGAGTAAAAAGCTTTTGTATTGCCCAATAATGTGTTTCATATTGAACTTTACTGTACATTATCATAGCAAATAGGTAATGATTGTACTATGCCTGTTACTTTGCGGTAGACGTATTGCTACGGAGATGAAGAGTTAAAGTGGAACTAATGCCGTAATGTGATAAAAAGTTGTTGGCTGGGTGGCTTTTATTGCAGAAGAGACTCTGTATATCTTTCTGCAATAACAGTTCTTCTGCCCAAGGGTATTTCTAGTATTGTGAAAGATCTGGGATGCCCTCAGTTACATTTTCTGAAGAAAAATGATGCGACATACCATAAAGTATATGTGTAGCTAAAACATTAACAAAAAAAAATGTATTCAGCCCTCTGTGTCCTGGTGGCCATTGTCAGAAAGGCAGTGGGGGAGATTTACTAAAACTGGTGCAGCTGTGCACAGTAACCAATCAGCTTCTAGGTTGTATTGCATCTTGATTCTGCCCACGATTCAAAATCGTGGTGAATCGCGGGATGCTTGTGCGATGCCATTACTTCTTAATGGCACCCCAATCACGATAAATTGTGGCAAATCGCGATGCTCAAAAAGGAGCAGGAGCTTCTTTTGAGTGACGGCATCGTGGGTTGCGATTTGCAGGGATTACAAAATAACACCACAATTGGGGTGCCATTAAGAAGTAATGCCATCACACAAGTGTCCTGCAATTTGCCGCAATTTTGAATCATGGGCAGAATCCCTGCAATTCTGCCCACGCTTCAGATTGCTTAGCTGTGAACAAAGCCTTAAGCTTAATTAAACAGCTGAAGTCAGAAGCTGATAGGTGACTATGCACAGCTGCACCAGATTTTAGTTTTAGTAAATCCCCCCATAGTTTTATGTACCCTATAAAAAGTATAATATTTCTGTTATGTGTTCTGGTTATAGCACATTAAGCTCCATTCACAAAGGAATATCTTCAATCAATAAGGGTGACAAGTGATGGCGCCTAAAATGATCAGTGTAAATGTATTATTGGGTTGTTCTGCCCCTTTTCAAAGAGTGAAAATCACTCAGCAATTTTGCATTTCAAACTGTGTAAAAAGGAAATGTGTCACTAACCCCTAAAGAATTGATAACAAATAAATGATCAGTCCATAACAAAAATGCGCAAAACAACAATTAGTGCAATGAAAAAAATGAATGTTTAAAAAATGAATAGTAAAAGTGTAGTAGGTCAATACATTCAAAGTCCTGAAAGAAATCAATAACAATTCCATTAGGAAAAAGTATGAGGAAAAATGACTCCACAGAACAGTCCATCCACCGTGCTCATTAGGATAAAGGGTATCCAAAAAAATTTGTATCCTCAGATAGTGCTCCACCACCACTCGTGTATACGGGTGCAAACTCACCAGAGAAATAAATCAAATACGCCTTAAACAGCAGCAAAACATCTCCAGCCCACGGTAGATATATGAAAGCTAATGTCCCTGCATATCAAAATGTTCCCTCAGGAATGCCAAAGTCACTCGGGAAGAGAGCAACAAGTTTATTCATTAAATAGGTAGGTACATGTAAAAACAAATGCAAAAACAAATGCTATGGGCCAGCATCAGCATGTACAGCTGGCCATATATCCACCATGGGCTGGAGATGTTTTACTGCTGTTTAAGGCGTAACTGATTTATTTCTCTGGTGAGTTTGCACCCCTTATACACGAGCGGTGATGGAGCACTATCTGAGGATACAAATTTTTTGGATAAACTTTATCCCAATGAGCATGGTAGATGGACTGTTCTGTGGAGTCCTTTATCCTCATATTTTTTCCTATTGGAACTGTTATTGATTTCTTTCGGGACTTTGAATGTATTGACCTACTACACTTTTACTATTCGTTTTTTTACCATTAATTTTTTTCATTGCACTAATTGTTTTTTTGCACATTTTTGTTTTATGGACTGATTATTTATTTGTTATGAATTCTTTAGGGGTTAGTGCCACATTTCCTTTTTACACAGTTTGAAACACAAAGGGACATCTATCACTGTAAGAAATATGGTAAAATACCACTTAGCGTTTCTCATGTGGTATTTTTTCAGGATTCGCGGTATTTAACTCATGAAGCCATATGGTATTTTACCGCATGTCGTCATAGCCAGCAGGCGGTGCGTCTTTTCCAGTTCACACTTCTCAGGGACTTGGAAGAAGGGAGCAAAATGGTGAATGAGAGCTCAGCAGAAAAGAAGCCAAACCTCTTGGATCTGGTGAATCACACGGTAAAGCACTTTTTATCCCTTGAACAGCCTCATTTGTCTTCGCAGTTATGTAGTTTCATGCTTTACTGAATTGTAGAACATTTCTGGCTCATTTCTGCATGTTCATACCCATTTGTGGCTTATCAGTTCTGCACGTCCTTCTATGCTTGCTGCTCACATGTCTTGTCGCATGTGGAACACATTTATGCCTCATTTCTGCATGTTCATACTCGTTTTTAGCTTTTCACTTCTGCAGGGTCTATGCTTGCAAAACACATGGCTCATGTAGCTTATGTTTGCCCATAAATGCCCATTGTAAATGTTCAGCCTTTCTTCCCCATTTGTTTGGATGTATGAAACATGCCTAAACTAGGTTTGCCACCTATTTGGGATTCACCTAGACAGTCCAGGTTTTGACTCATGTGCCTGGGACACATGAGTTCGCCTGAAACCCAGACACATTATTCAGATGGGATGTGCAGCCTCCCTGTCACACCTGGATATAGGAGGGGCAGTGGGGGCATTACTACTCTCCTTGGGGCAATGCTATAGTGTATACTACAAAAAAACTGCTGTGTATTGCTAAAGTGTTCGGGTTTGGCTTGAAGGAAAGGTGGCAACTCTAGCCCCATCATGTTTGCTGTGTACAGTTGTTTGAGATGGTCTAGAATAGGAAAACTAGATAAGCACAAACGACATTTACATTTTAATCTTACAAAGATTTTTTTTTCAGCTCCAAACATCCAACTTTGAGGCAGAGTTTGCAACAGCAGAGGTAGATATACACATGCTTATGTGTTATATTTGTGTTTTTGTTCTCTTTACTATCAGCATATATATCAATTCAACAATTGGAAAATGTTTTTTATATTGTTCTTAAATGTGCTTGAGATAGTTTATCTGCTCCTTCTAACAATTGTATTATTTCCCTTTAAACAGTACGAGAACTTGGAGCAGAAGTCACCTTCTGCATTTTTAAAGCATCCATGGTCAAATGTAAGCATGTATTTCTTACTCATATATACATATGCATATGTTCATATTTTGTTACTAACCTGCTTCTATTGTGTCCAGTAGATAGTACATCCTGTATTGAGCCAGGAGCAAGAGAGGGGAGCAAGAAACAATGTTCAAATGGTAAGTCATGATACCTTCCTTCCAATCCTCAACCGCGTGACTTAAAGTGAAGCTCCAGCCCCCCTCCAAAAATTAAATGTCAGCAGCTACAAATACTGTTGCTACTTACTTTTAATATTAGGACACTTACCTGTCCTTAAAAGCAGCAATGTCGGCACCCCAGGCGATTTTCTGATCGGTTCTCGGGTGCTACCACCTCTATTTGTGGTATGGGAAACCGACAGTGAAGTCTTTCGGCTTCACAGGCGGCTCCCTACTGTGCATGTGCGAAGCACGTTGTGCTTTATAACTGGCCCAGTGGCAGAGGAAGGAGGAGGGGGGCAGAACTTCTTGGGGACCTTGCTGCATCTCGCCACAGCCAGGTCTTCTGGAAGTGGGGACATGTACCTGTCAAAAATAGGTACCTGTTCCACCCTCCCCCTGAAAGGTGCCAAATGTGGCACCGGAGGGGGGGAGGAAGCAAAGTGGAGCTTCCCCTTTTGGGTGGCGCTCCGCTTTAAAGTGCTCTCACATGTAAAATGTTAATAGTTTGCTTCAAATATGTGTCTAGTGTTGTTTGAAGGAATTTCATGTTAATATAAGCATGTTCACTTTCTTCCCTTTGTGTACACCCTAAATATTCATGCCAGAAAAGCTAAAGGGAAAAAACACCTCAGAATGGCAAATTCCAAAAGAAAGTGCCCTACTGTATTATGTTAAAGGTATTTACTAAATTCGTTTACTTTCGATTTGGTATTTACATAAATTAATTTAGTTAAATTTGTTTAATTAATTTAATTCATTATCAAAATGTATTTTGTTTTTCTAATCAAATTTTCTGAATTCATTCAAATTTAACTTAATTCGACCAAATTCAGAAAATTTTAATCAATTTGAATTCCATTGAATTGCATTCAGAGTTGAATCTAATTGCATTTGAATCAAATTCCATTTGAAATAGTATTTATTCTATGTGAAATTCGGATTTTGGAAGATGGTTATATTCTTTCTATTCCATTCTATTGTATTGTTATTTTTCTATTCCATTGTTTTATTTTCTGTTCTTTTCTTCAATTCAAATTTATTCTGTTCAAATTTTGGGAAATGGTTATATTCTTTCTATTTTATTCTATTTTTTAAATTCCATTCTATTCTTTTCTATTCTATTTGAAATTGAATTCATTCTATTCGAAATTCGAATTTCGAAAGAAGGTTATATTCTTTCTATTTTGTTCTAGTCTATTCTTTTTTTCTATTCTATTCTTTTCTGTTGTATTCAAATGTATTCTATTCAAAATTCAGATTGTAGAAGATGGTTATATTCTTTCTATTTTATTCTATTCTATTCCTTTATTTTCTATTCTATTTTATTCTTTTATTTTCTATTCTATTTTGTTCTGTTTTACTATATTCTTGTCTAGTCTTTTATTTTCTATTCTGTCCCTTTATTTTCTATTCTATTTTTATTTTCTATTGTGTTCTGTTTTACTCTATCATATATCCTTTTATGTTCTATTCTATTATATACTTTTCTTTTCTATTCCTTTATTTTCTATTCTATTTTATTCTCTTCAGAAATTCAAATTCTATTCGAAAACTATTCGAATTTGAAAATGATTTGAATTTGAAAACTATTCGAATTTGATTAAAAACTATTAGAATTCAAATTTCATCCGAAATGTTGTTTATTTCAGATTCATTTCAATTCATTGCTATTGTGAATTTGGAAGTTCAGATACACCTGAATTTCTGAATAATGAAAAATGTGTCCGAATTTCAATTCGGAACAAAACAAACCACATATATCTACTCCTATCCAAACAAACATATATCACATTTCTCCCCTTAACTGTGCACAACTTTGGCATTCTAATGTGGTTGCAGGATGCATTACCAAAAAACAAAAACTCACAGGAAGGATGGGACTGTTAAAACCAGCCAAGTTTATGGTAAACAAAAGATGGTATTTTTATATCTCAAACATAAAGTGATATCCTCAGCAACTTAAAATTATCTTTGTGCTTTTCATAGTGCCCCAAGCACAACGATGTGAGAAAAGAAACCAATCCAAGAATCATCAGGTCGCACACAAAGTCAACTACATTTGGAAGAAACAAAAGCAAGGTTAGCTTAACCTCTGATAATGATAAAATCAAACAAGTGAACATGTTAGTAATGTCATGTAAATCTCTGAGCATATATGTCTTTCACAAGCTTCCACCATCTTGGCGAGTGACAAAGAAGGAGATTCAGAATGGACCACTACTGAAGAGAGAAGAAAACACCATTTAACAAATGAGTTGCATAGACAGCAGTACAGAAGTGAACGATGAGGCTGCAGACCAAATTTAGATGCCCTGTGGTGAGGAACAGTCTAGTGACAACAGTGCTGGTTGCATGAAGACACCTCTAGTAAGGCCCCAGAAAAGTTTGAGTGACGGCAGTGTCAAGCAAATTTCCACTACACCTAACAAGAAGAGGAAACAGATTGTCAACAAAGTAATATGAAGTCCACATATGCAGAAAATGTTACATTAGTAGAAAATCTGGTTCCTCTGTATGAGAAGTTACTGGGTCCCCACATGCTTAATAGCGATCAAGTTTGGAAAAGAAAGCCATGGAACAAAATTACTAAAGCTGTCAATTCAGTGAGAGTAGCACCCCGTAGTGAGGAACATGTCAAAAAGAGGTACCACGACATCCAGGGTAACATCAAGAAGAAAATGGCATTGGACAGGAAGGAAAGGTTAGTCTGATTGTGTGTACTGACATTAGCTCATCCATGTCTTTATGGAACTTCCTTTGTGTACTGGTGCACAGTCATGTTGGAACACGAAGGGACCATCCCCAATCTGTTCCCACAATGTTGGGAGCATGAAATTGTCCAAAATGTCTTGGTATGCTGACACTTTAAGAGTTCCCTTCACTGGAACTAAGGGGCCAAGCCCAACCCCTGAAAATCAACCCCACGCCATAATCCACCCTCCACCAGATGATTTGGGCCAGTGCACAAAGCAAGCTCCATAAAGATATGGATGAGTTCAACCTGATAGAACACCTTTGGGATGAATTAGAGCAGAGACTGCGAACCAGGCCTTTTCGTCCACATCAGTGCCTGACCTCACAAATGCGCTTCTGGAAGAATGGTCAAACATTCCCACAGACACCTAAACCTTGTGGTCAGCCTTCCGAGAAGAGTTGAAGCTGTTATAGCTGCAAAGGGTGGGCCAACTTAATATTGAACCCTACGAACTAAGACTGAAATGCCATTAAAGTTCATGTGCATGTAAAGGCAGGCATCCCAATACTTTTGACAATATAGTGTATATTGGACTATGAACAAATGCTAATGACCTTCATCCATGAACAGACTGTGACAGGACTGCTCAAAGGTTTCGATACCTTACTGAAGAAGAAAGATAAGTGCATCTTGTTAGTGAATATTGTTAATTATTCATGTTCAGTGTTGTTGCTGGGTTCTACCTTGCAACCCTATTGTATACTGTTAGGAGGACACCCCCCTTCAGAATACAATGTTAGTTTGGCAGTCTTTTCCTAGAGGTGACCATGGAGCATCTTTGCACAGCGCTGACTTTTTATTATTATATTATTACACATGATTTATATAGTGCCAACAGTTTAAGCAGTGCTTTACAATGTAGAGGGGGGACAGCACAATTACAATGCAGTTCAATACAGAAGGGATAGGAGGGCCCTGCTCATATAGCTTACATTCTAAAAGGAGGGGGGTGGTGGTACAAAAGGTAATAGCTGCGGGGGACGATTTGATGGGGGTGGCTCGGCTCTGGTACAGTTCTTAGGTACAGTTCTTAGGTGGGTGAGGGATAGGCTTCCCTGAATAAATGAGTTTTCAGGGATCGCCTAAAGGCGGACAGGGTAGGGCTGATTGGACATTCTGGGGCAGGGAGTTCCAGAGGATGGGAGAGGCTCTGGAGAAGTCCTGAAAGCGAGATGAGGTTGGTGATGTAGCTGGGGGCGATGTTGTGGATGGCCTTGTATGTTGTGATTAGTATTTTAAATTTTACATGGTGGGGTAGGGGAAGCCAGTGAAGGGATTGGTAGAGAGGGGCAGGAGTCATGGATCAGTTAGTGAAGTGTATGAGTCTAGCAGCAGCATTCATATTAGACTGAAGAGGGGATAGCCTGTATAAGGGTAGGCCATTAAGGAGAGAGTTGGGGTAGTCGAGGTGGGAAATAACCAAGAACTGAGTAAGTTGCTTTGTGGTGTCGTTAGTCTGGAAGGGTCGAATTCTGGAGATGTTGCAGAGGTTAAGACAGCAAGGTTTAGCCAGTGATTGGATGTGGGGGCTGAAGAAGAGGTCAGAGTCATGGATTACACAGTTCAGCTCAATTTTAAAAAGATTGAGTTTGAGAAAGTGGTGTGACATCCATACCGATATGTCATTCAGTAAGTTTGTGATCTGTGAGGAGATTGAGGGGGTGAGTTGAGGAGTCGAGATATAGATCTGGGTGTCGTCGGCATAGAGGGGGTATTGAAGGTCATGGGAGGTTATCAACTGGCCCAGGGAAGAGGAATAGAGAGAGAATAAGAGGACCTCCAGGATGGAACCTTGGGGTACCCCAAGAAAAAGAGGAAGAGGAGCAGAGGAGATGGAGTTGTAAGTGACACTGAAAGTGCGCTGAGATAGGTAGGAGTAGAACCAGGATAAAGCAGAATCACCGAGGCCCAGGGAGTGGAGTTTGCTGAGGAGGAGCGGGTGGCCAACTTTGTCAAAGGCAGCAGAGAGGTCCAAGAGTATGAGTATGGAGTACTGGCAATTAGTTTTAGCAGTTAGTAGGTCGTTGGTAATTTTTAGTAGGGCAGTTTCAGAGGAATTTTGTGGGCGGAAGCGGGACTGTAGGGGGTTGACAAGGTTGTTGTCAGTGAGGTAGCAACTCATTCAGTTGTGGACAAGGTGTTCGATGAGCTTGGAGGCAAGCAGTAGCAAGGAGATGGGTCTTAAGTTATTAAAACAGGTGGGGTCTAGTGAGGGTTTTTTAAGTATGAGGGTAACCAGTGCAAGATTAAGCAGGGAGGGAAAGGTGCCCAAGGAGAGGGAGAGGTTGAAGATGTGGGTTAGGGAGTTCAGGTGGTCGCAGTAATTGTGAGGGGACAGGGTCCAGGGGACAGGTGGTGAGGTGAGCCATGTAGAGGAGTTTATCAAGAAGGAGGAGAGTATTGAGTGCGGTGTTGTACCTGGTGTGTTGGGTAGGGAAGAAAGTTGGATGCTGGATATCTCCTCGCGAATTGTGTCGATTTTGCTTTTGAAATGGTTGGCGGTTTCCTGAGCGATAAGCAAGTTGGTGGTTGGGGGTAGTGGGGGATGAAGTAAGGAATTAAGTGTAGAAAAGAGTTTACAAGGTTTGGATGAGAGGCTTTTGATGAGAGTGTTGTAGCAGGTTTGTTCGACAGTGTGGAGGCAGGAGTTGTATTTGAGAAGAGCACATTTGTAGAGGGTAAAGTCTTGCAGGAATTTAGATTTGTGCCACGCTCATCATGGAGTTGGGTGAGTTTTCAAGAAGGGTAGGGGATGGGTCAACTTTGACTTAAGCAGTATCTGTTTTCTTGCAGATGGCCACACAAATGAAGGAACCCTGCTACTCTATTCTGAGCCAGATTATCCTGATATAGCCTTCACTCCATCTGACAAGAATGACAACAACTTCAGCCAGTCTTCATAACAGCAACCTAATGTCATTGTTGAAGTAGTCAATCTTCTGCCAGATTCCTCAAGTTCCAAACCAACTGATTCCAATTTATCACAAAGTTCAGCAGATGTTAACACCAATTTGGGGTCTCCCACTCCGCAAGTTCCACTAAGCTCAAATTGAACATCGTGAAATGATAGAGGGTCATTTAAAGGCTGTTGTAGTTGAAATTAAGGTCACAAAGACATGTACGCAGGAATTATTTACAAGTTCAACTGAGTCTCGCCAAACAAAAATAAAACTTGTTTTAGTCAGTGGCTTAACAAGTCTTTTGGAGTTATTGCACCGCCTGATTTCGTCTCTCTCTTTCTCCTGTTGCCTTATCATTACGTTAAACAATAGCCATCAAATGTATGTCTAGTGTAACTGTGTAAAAGTGTAACTGAAGGAGACATGTATTTTTTTGTTTTGGATACAGCATAGAGGGGTTAGAACATCTATGAATTTTTCTTGCTCTCTGTGCCCTATTAGGGAGATTCACCCTCTCTCTCTATGTCTACTGTTTCTGCTTATCAGTGGATAAAAGGACTACCACCAATGGGACACAGATGGGGAAAACGAACTGATGGGGGTCAGTTTCTAAAATGAAAATAACGAGTTTTCCCCTTAGTTACACTTTTAAGTCCTTTTGGATGTTCTTTTGGGCAAAGCCATTGCTATATCTTGCCACATTTGTGCTTTTCTTGATGGAGAACAGGTATTGGGTGCTATGTAGTAAAACTAGAACCCAGACAATCTGGTGCAGCTGTTCATATTAACCAATCAGCTTCTAAATTCAGCTTGAAAGCTTGAAACTTCGACAAGAACACCAAGTAGCTGATTGTTAAGCACAGCTGCGCCAGATTGTATGTTCTCCCACCATTGTCATTCTAGACAATGTTGAACCTAGTTCTTTGATCTTAAAAATCTACTCATCATTAAGATGATGAGATGTTCAGGGGTCTGTATCAAAGTGGGTTGGGACACCTAAGTTCCTTTGACATATACCTCAAGACCTGTAAATACAGCGGATTTGTACAGTTCTTGTCTAGCAAGGTTGGTTACTTCAGGTTCAGGAGAAACAGTCTGTGGAACGCATACCGTCCCAGACAATAGAAAGCCATCTGTTTCCAGCCCGTGAGCTCATATAGTGCATTGGGTTAATAGTTTGGACTGTGTTTATATGCTCTTTGGATTAAATAAAACTACTTCAAATTAGATTACGCTATGAGTGTTTCCTTCCATCCTTCTACATGCAACAAATGGAGAATTGACCTGCTGCTGAGGAGCGGTTCTCACTGGAGACCAGGATACCAGACAGTCTGTGTATATGTGGCTTACCCCTGCAGGGGTGCCGTCTTCTGGTGAGTGAGGAAACATAAGTGGAGCACGTGTGGACCCACATTTTTTGCACGAGAATATGTTGATTGCTGCACAATTCATTTCGGAGATTTAAATCTTGGCACTTTAGCACAACACTTTTTGCGTATATGAACTTACTTTTTTCACATGAATTTATTTTTATGAACACCTGTGATTTTTTTATGAACTGTTGTAAATTATGTACTAATGAGTTAAACTAATGGAATTATTGTTCACTATATGATTTAAGCATGGTTTAGCACAAAGCACTTTTCAGAGACTGTATATTTTTACATTTATGAATTGGATTTTTATATGTATAATTTTATATAATATTACACATACAATATTTATTTGTTTATTTGTAACAAGCCCTTTATAAAGTTATTATATATTATATAATAATTAAGGCACTCATTTGAAGGTCATGTAGATAGGGCCATCCACCCCTGCAATATACACATATTTCTATACTCCACCTAGTTGATGTTTTAGGGGAGGCAGCAGTCTCATTCACTTTTGTATATTTATCCTCATCCTAAGTGCAGAAACTAATATTTAATATTGATATTGACATTGCTCACATAGGTCTCAGCTGGTATACACCTCCTTTAATCAGTTCCCTACCGAGTCATTGTAAAATGACGTCGGCAGGAACCCTTCGTCGATCCGGGCCGATGTCAGCTGCTACTGCGGGCCCCTGGGGGTCGTGTCCCCCCCGATCGGGGTAAAGAGCCAATAGATTTGGCTCTTTACCACGTGACCCGCTGTGTCCAATCACAGCTGGTCACTACCAACCTCCACGTGCACACCGCCCATGCGCGCCCCTCGGGGGCGTGCAGCAGGGCGATCGGGGCTGAGGCTTGTCCCTCTGACAAAGCCCAGCTCCGATCAGTGTAAATTGGCTCTTTACCATGTGACCGTCTGTGTCAATCACAGCCGGTCACATGATGTAAACAAACCGCGGTAGCAAGCTGTTACCAGGTTCTCCCTGTCACACACTGATCGTGTGTGAGAGGGAGATTGTGGTAACAGCTTGTTACCGCCTACTGTGTACACCAAGCACACGGATAACCCCCCAATAAAAAGTATCTGTCACCACCCCATCAAAGTACATGTTTCAGCCCATCAGTGTACCTGTCACCTGTCCATCAAAGTACCTGTCACATGTCCATCAAAGTACCCGAGTACCTGTCACCTGTCCATCAAAGTACCCGAGTACCTGTCAACTGTTCATCAAAGTACCCGAGTACCTGTCACCTGCCGATCAAAGTACCTGTCACCTGTCCATCAAAGTACCCGAGTACCTGTCAACCAAAGTACCCGAGTACCTGTCACCTGCCGATCAAAGTACCTGTCACCTGTCCATCAAAGTACCCAAGTACCTGTCACCTGTCCATCAAAGTACCCGAGTACCTGTCACCATCCCATCTGAGTACCCGAGTACCTGTCACCAACCCATCTGAGTACCGGAGTACCTGTCACCAACCCATCAAAGTACCCGAGTACCTGTCACCAACCCATCTGAGTACCTGACTACCTGTCACCAACCCATCAGAGTACCCGAGTACCTGTCACCATCCCACCTGAGTATCGAGTACCTGTCACCAAGCCATCTGAGTACCCGAGTACCTGTCACCAGCCCATCAGAGTACCGGAGTACCTGTCACCAGCTCATCAGAGTACCGGAGTACCTGTCACCAGCCCATCAGAGTACCCAAGTACCTGTCACCTGCCCATCAGAGTACCCGAGTACCTGTCACCAGACCATCAGCGTACCAGAGTACCTGTCCCCTGCCCATCTGAGTATCAGAGTACCTGGACCAGCCCATCTGAGTACCCGAGTACCTGTCACCAGCCCATCAGAGTACCCGAGTACCTGTCACCAGCCCATCAGAGTACCTGAGTACCTGTCACCTGCCCATCAGAGAACCTGAGTACCGGTCACCAGCCCACGAAAGTACCTGAGTACCTGTCACCTGCCCATTAGAGTACCTGAGTACCTGTCACCAGACCATCAGTGTACCCGAGTGCCTGTCGCCTGCCCATCTGAGTACCCGAGTACCTGTCTCCTGCCCATCTGAGTACCTGAGTACCTGTCACCAGCCCATCAGAGTACCTGAGTACCTGTCACCAGCCCATCAGAGTACCCGAGTACCTGTCACCTGCCCTTCAGATTACCCAAGTACCTGTCACCAACCCATCTGAGTAACCGATTTACTGGGGTAAAACCTTTCGTTTGTGCGCTCCATATAAGATACTCCGTATCCGACGTCTATCCATGAGCCCATGAGACTACCCGACGTCTATCCATTAGTCCATAAGACTACCCGACGTCTATCCATGAGCCCATGGAACTACCCGACCTCTGTCCATGAGACCATTAGACTATCTGACCATTTGCCATGAACCCATGAGACTACCCGACGTCTATCCATTAGCCAATGAGTCTACCCAACCACTGTCCATGAACCCATTAGACTTCCCGTCCACTGTCCATGAGCCCATGAGACTACCCGACCACTGTCCATGAG
>BLSH010163322.1:84131-107810 GCA_018402905.1 Glandirana rugosa
ACACTGTCCATGAGCCCATGAGTCTACCCTACCACTGTCCATGATCAAAGTACCCGAGTACCTGTCACCAACCCATCTGAGTACACGAGTACCTGTCACCAACCCATTTGAGTACCTGAGTACCTGTCACCATCCCAAATGAGTACCCGAGTACCTGTCAGCAGCCCATCTGAGTACATGTCACCAGCCCATCTGAGTACCCCAGTACCTGTCACCGACCCATCAAAGTACCCCAGTACCTGTCACCGACCCATCAAAGTACCCGAGTACCTGTCACCAGACCAACAGAGTACCCGAGTACCTGTCACCAGCCCATCAGAGTACCCGAGTACCTGTCACCAGCCCATCTGAGTACCCGAGTACCTGACACCTGCCCATCAAAGTACCCGGGTACCTGTCACCAGCTTATCAGAGTACCTGAGTACCTGTCACCAACCCATCAGAGTACCTGTCTCCAGACCAACAGAGTACCCGAGTACCTGTCACCAGACCATCAGCGTACCAGAGTACCTGTCACCAGCCCATCAGAGTACCCGAGTACCTGTCACCATCCCATCAGAGTTCCCCAGTACCTGTCACCAGACCATCAGAGTACCTGAGTGCCTGTCACCAACCCATCAAAGTACCCGTGTACCTGTCACCAGCCCATCAGAGTACCTATCACCTGCCCATCAAAGTACCCGAGTACCTGTCACCAGCCCATCAGAATACCCGAGTACCTGTCACCAACCCATCAAAGTACCCGAGTACCTGTCACCAGTCCATCAGAGTATCATAGTACCTGTCACCAGCCCATCAGAGTACCAGAGTACCTGTCACCTGCCCTTCAGATTACCCAAGTACCTGTCACCAACCCATCTGAGTAACCGATTACCTATCTGCAGCCCATCAGAGTACCCAAGTACCGTTTACCAGTCTATCAGATTACCAGAGTACCTGTCTCCAGCCCATCAAGGTACCCGAGTACCTATCTGCAGCCCATCAGAATACCTGATTACCTATCTGCAGCCCATCAGAGTACCCGAGTACCTATCTGCAGCCTATGCCTCATAGAATATACCTCGCGTGTTTGCTTTCCAAAATGGGGTCATTTTGTGGGTAATTCCACTGTCCTGGTGCTCCAGGGCCTTCAAAAGTGTAATAGGTATGAAATTTTATGTGTAATTTATGCTCCTGGAACGCCTGCTCCCTGCATGTTCGGCCTCTGTATGTGGCCAGGGTGTGAAAAAGTCTCACACATGTGGTATCGCCATACTCGGGACAAGTAGCAGATTATATTTTGGGCATTAATATTTGCTATATACATGATATGTGTTAGAAATACCTTATAAATTGACCACTTTCTGTAGAAATAAAAGCGTTTTCATTTTCTTTCCATGTTTTTCAAAGACTTGTGGAAAAAAATTAACCATTCAAAAAACTCATAATGCCTCACAGAATTTATGTTGGGGTGTTTGCTTTTCAAAATGGGGTCATTTTGTGGGTATTTCCATTGTCCTGGTGCTCCAGGGCCTTCAAAAGTGTAATAGGTCGTTAGGAAATTAGATGTGAAATTTCTGCTCCGAGAATGCCTGATGTTGGACCTCTCTATGTGGCCAGGGTGTGAAAAAAAGTCTCATACATGTGGTATCGCCATACTCGGGAGGAGTAGCAGAATATATTTTGGGGGGTTATTTTTGCTATATACATGCTATGTGTTCAAAATACCATATAAATTGACCACTTTGTGAAAAAAAATTCGTTTTCATTTTCTTTCCGCGTTTTCCAAAGACTTGTGGAAAAAAATTGAACCATACAAAAGACTCATAATGCCTCATAGAATATACGTTGGGATGTTTGCTTTTCAAAATGGGGTCATTTTGTGGGTAATTCTATTGTCCTGGTGCTGCAGGGCCTTCAAAAGTGTAATAGGTGGTTAGGAAATCATATGTGTAATTTATGCTTCTAGAACGCCTCACGGTGCTCCCTGCATGTTGGACCTCTCTATGTGGCCAGGCTGTGTAAAGGTCTCACACATGTGGTATCACCATACTCAGGATGAGTAGCAGAATATATTTTGGAGGGTAATTTTTGCTATGTACATGCTATGTGTTAGAAATATCTTATAAATTGACCACTTTGTGTAAAAATAAAAGCGTTTTCATTTTCTTTTCGCGTTTTTTAAAGACTTGCGGAACAAATGAACCATTCAAAAGACTCATAATGCCTCATAGATTATATGTGGGGTGTTTTCTTTCCAAAATGGTGTCATTTTGTGGGTAATTACATTGTCCTGGTGCTCCAGGGCCTTAAAAAATGTAAAAGGTCGAAATTAGATAGTGAAAATTCTGCTCCTAGAATGCATGACGGTGCTCCCTGCATTTTAGACCCCTCTATGTGGCCAGGCTGTGAAAAGGTCTCACACATGTGGTATTGCTATACTCGGGGCAAGTAGCAGAATGTATTTTAGGGTGTAATTGGAAGTATGCATATGCTGTGTGTGAGAAATAACTTGTTATGAAAATTTTGTGCAAAAAAAATAAATAATAATACTTTCTTAATATTCCCAAGAATTGTGGGAAAAAAGTACAACTTCAAAAAACTTGCCATGCCTCATACTAAATACCTTGGAATGTCTACTTTTTAAAAAGGGGTCATTTGGGGGGTATTTGTACTTTCTTGACATTTCAGGGCCTCAAGAAATGAGATAGGCCATCAGTACATCAGGTGTGATCAATTTTCAATGATTTGCACCATAGCTGGTAGACTCTATAACTTTCACACAGACCAAATAATGCACACATATTTGAGTTATTTTTACCAAAGATAGGTGGCAGTATAGGTTTTGGCCAAAATTTATGAACAAAAATTACTTATTTGCAAAATTTTATCATAGAAACTAAAAAAAAGTGTTTTTTTTTCAAAATTTTTCGCACTTTTTTCACTTATGTCGCAAAAAATAAAAAACCCAGAGGTGATTATACACCACCAAAGGAAAGCTCTATTTGTGTGAAAAAAAATTATAAAAATTTTGTTTGGGTACAGTGTAGCATGAGAGAGTAATTATCATTCAAATTGTGAGAGCGCTGAAAGCTGAAAATTGGTCTGGGCAGGAAGGGGGCATAAACGTCCTGTATTGAAGTGGTTACGTTTTTTCAGGATCTTTCTTTTAGGGTAATTTAGGCTGGATAGGCAAATATTTTCCTGAAAATGATAAAGTGGGGGATAGTGCATCTACCTGTTCTTGTACAGCTCATTTCAGAACAGGATCAAAACTCTTTACTTATTTCATTTCACCAACAAATTGGGATATCTCCCTTTGTATTAATGAGCAGGTCCAACTGAATAAAAAATGTTTGCAGGGCAAAGCACCATGTTTCCTCTAATATACTTGCCTTTCTTTGGCTTCCTTGCCCCTCTGTTCCTCCACGGGAGTGAAAGAAACTACTATGTTAACAATGTATCACTGGAGTTGGACTTCCCACATGACAGTGCTAATTGGGCCAGTGCTGTCACATGGATTGAGTCACATGTTCCTGCATATCGGAGAGTACCACACCTGGTGCTGAACAGAATGTTAGGGGGCAACATTAGGAAACATTAGCACAGTACATACTTCTGGGGATTGGGGGATTAAAGTACTTATTCTTTGCTTATTCAAGCAAGGATTAAATGCCTGACAATTACAAGCAATAAAAGTCTGCTATAATTTTTAGGGGCCCCTGGATGGGTTATGTCATAATACCTCCAGAGTTGCACTGTGATCTATCTAGTGGGTCTCGGGCGCTTCTGTCTTCACCCGGTCTTCCTTCCAGGTTCTGTACCTTCGGGTACTTGAATGGCCGGGCCGCGAAGACATTACTTCCACGCATGCGGGGCCATAAATGTCTGCTGAGCTGTGCATGTGCAGCTCCCTGTACATGACTGCTGACAGGTAGGAGAAGGCATTCATTACAGAAGAGACTGATAGGTACTCTTCCAGTGGCGGCCGGTCAATAAGGGGGGCTTGGGCGCCGCCTCCCCACCGCTGACCAGAAAAAAAAAGTCAGCCCGACCCCCTACAGGAGGCGCCGGTATATTGACTTTTTTTTTTTCTCGGCTCCTTGCTGTCTCCTTGCAAGTACTAAGCCGATTGGTCAGTCATAAAAGACTATGTGTGTGCACTGAATAGGCACACACACATAGTCTGATTGGCTGCCCTGAGCCAGTGACTGACTGGCATTGGATGCTGTGGGTGGGGGGTGGGACTGTGGTGGGCATTGCTGGCTGTGTGATTACTCATGCAGGCGCAGCACTCCGCCGTGCCACAGACCATCCACTCCAGCATGCTGATCGCAAGCCGAGCTCTGCACAGTGCACACTGCCAGCCTGCTATTAGATGGGGTAAGTGCAGGACTTGTCCCAACTTTGGGGGAGTTGGGGGTCTGTCAGTGCCGCGAGCCCCTAACTGGGGCTCTGTATACTGCTATATGGTGACCCTGTATACCGCTATCTGTATACTCCTATCTGGTGACTGTATACCCTATCTGGGACTCTGTATACCCCTATCTGGTGGCTCTGTATACTCCTATCTGGTGACTGTATACCCTATCTGGGACTCTGTATACCCCTATCTGGGGCTCTGTATACCCCTATCTGAGACTCTGTATACCCCCATCTGGTGGCTCTGTATACTCCTATTTGGTGACTGTATACTCCTATCTGGGACTCTGTATACCCCTATCTGTTGACTGTATACCCTATCTGGGACTCTGTATACCAATATCTGGTGGTTCTATATACTCCTATTTGGTGACTGTATACCCCCACCTGGGACTCTGTATACCCCTATCTGGGGCTCTGTATACTCCTATCTGGTGACTGTATACCCTATCTGGAACTCTGTATACCCCTATCTGGGACTCTGTATACCCTATCTGGGGCTCTGTATACCCTATCTGGGACTCTGTATACCACTATCTGGGACTCTGTATACCCCTATCTGGTGACTGTATATCCCTATCTGGGAGTCTGTATACCCTATCTGTTGACTGTATACCCCTATATGGGACTCTGTATACCCTATCTTGTGACTGTATACCCCTATCTGGGACTCTGTATACCCCATCTGGTGGCTTTGTATACTCCTATCTGGTGACTGTATACTCCTATCTGGGACTCTGTATACCCCTATCTGGGACTCTGTATACCCCAATCTGGGGCTCTGTATACCCTATCTGGGACTCTGTATACCCTATCTGGAACTCTGTATACCCTATCTGGTGATTGTATACCCTATCTGGGACTCTGTATACCCTATCTGGGACTCTGTATACCCCATCTGGAACTCTGTATACCCTATCTGGTGACTGTATACCCCTATCTGGGACTCTGTATATCCCTATCTGGGACTCTGTATACCCCTATATGGTGGCTCTGTATATTCCTATCTGGTGACTGTATACCCTATCTGGGACTCTGTATACCCCTATCTGGGATTCTGTATACCCTATATGGTGACTATACTCCTATCTGGGACTCTGTATATCCCTATCTGGGACTCTGTATACCCTACCTGGTGACTGTATACCCTATCTGGGACTCTGTATACCCTATCTGGTGACTGTATACCCCTATATGGGATTCTGTATACCCTATCTTGTGACTGTATACCCCTATCTGGGACTGTGTATACCCCTATCTGGGACTCTGTATACCCCCATCTGGTGGCTCTGTATACTCCTATCTGGTGACAGTATACTCCTATCTGGGACTCTGTATACCCCTATCTGGGACTCTGTATACCCTATCTGGTGGCTCTGTATACTCCTATCTGGTGACTGTATACCCTATCTGGGACTCTGTATACCCCTATCTGGTGGCTCTGTATACTCCTATCTGGTGACTGTATACCCCTATCTGGTGGCTCTGTATACTCCTATCTGGTGACTGTATACCCTATCTGGGACTCTGTATACCCCTATCTGGGACTCTGTATACCCTATCTGGGACTCTGTATACCATCTGCTGACTGTATACCCTATCTGGGACTCTGTATATCCTTATCTGGTGACTGTATACCCTATACTGCGATATGGTGACTCTGTATACCCCTATCTGGTGACTGTATACCCTAAACTGCTATCTTGGGCTCTGTATACTGCTATCTGGGGCTCTGTATACTGCTATATGGTGACTCTGTATACTGCTATATGGTGACTCTGTATACTGCTATATGGTGACTCTGTATAGTGCTATCTGGGGCTCTGTATACTGCTATATGGTGACTCTGTATACTGCTATCTGGTGCTCTGTAAGTGTATACTGCTATCTGGTGACTCTGTATACCCCTGTCTGGGGCTCTGTATACTCACATCTGGTGACTCTGTATACCCCTATCTGGTGACTCTGTATACCCTCATCTGGTGGCTCTGTATACCCTATCTGGGATTCTGTATACCCCTATCTGGGGCTCTGTATACCCTATCTGGGACTCTGTATACCCTATCTGGTGACTGCATACCCTATCTGGGATTCTGTATATCCCTATCTGGGACTCTGTATACCCTATCTGGTGACTATACTCCTATCTGGGACTCTGTATATCCCTATCTGGAACTCTGTATACCCTACCTGCTGACTGTATACTCTATCTGGGACTCTGTATACCCTATCTGGGACTCTGTATACCCCCATCTGGGACTCTGTATACCCTATCTGGGACTCTGTATATCCTTATCTGGTGACTGTATACCCTATCTGGGGCTTTTTATACTGCGATATGGTGACTCTGTATACCCCTATCTGGTGACTGTATACCCTGATATCTGATTCTATGTAAACTGCTATCTGGGGATCTGTATACTGCTATCTGGGGCTCTGTATACTCGCTATATGGTGACTCTGTATACTGCTATTTGGTGACTCTGTATACTGCTATATGGTGACTCTGTATACTGCTATCTGGGGCTCTGTACACTGCTATCTGGGGCTCTGTATACTGCTATACGGTGACTCTGTATAATGCTATCTGGTGCTCTGTAAGTGTATACTGCTATATGGTGGCTCTGTATACCCCTATCTGGGGCTCTGTATACTCATATCTGGTGACTCTGTATACCCCTATCTGGTGACTCTGTATACCCCTATCTGGTGATGCTGTATACCCTATCTGGTGATGCTGGGCTATATACTCCTGACACAAGGGGTGGAAACTATAAGGGGTGGGGTTTATGAGAAGTGGGAGGGACCAACAAGGAAGGGCGAGGTCTGGCGTCCCCATCCTAAAATTTCACCAGCCGCCACTGGACTCTTCTGTGATAAATATCCTGCCTGTCACCAATTTTTTAAAAAACAACGTTTACTACCACTTTAAATATCATGTTGTAATTGGAGTAGGCCATAATCTTTATAGCAATACCATTTTTCTTTTCAATGAATCAGAAAGAACTCAAAGATATATTGAAATAGTACTAATATGCATCCAGATACATGCTGAACAAATTCACATACAGCCATAGAACATAATTTTAATTTATTTTATAGAAAAGGCTTTGAAACAACAATATGATTAGAATAATTAAACAGAATACAACATCACCAAGAGATCAAAAGATGCTGTTACAAAGTGAAAACAATAAAAATAGTTAACATTTTGTGTCTTAAAATATTATTATTCCTGAAATACAGTGTTTAATATCCCGCAGTAAGAATATTCCAATAATGTTTTGTTAATATAATACTTTGCATTCAAAATGCATTATAGTTGCAAAATATATTTATTTTTGTTGCAGAAAAAAATGTAACCTGAACTGTGACAGTTGTTTTAAATTTAATTTAAATTTTTATTCCACAGAATTCAGAATTTTGACAGTTTGAACAAACTTTAGCATTCTTAAAATCCTATGGTACAATTTTACAAAAATACAGTAGAATTTATTATTATAATGGAGTTCTTATAAGTTCAATTTACAATATAGTACAGTTTGAAATAATAACAGATACTGTATAATGATTTGTTAAAACAAGTGGCTATATTTAGTTTAATAGAGTCTATTGGAGTCATTGTTGCACATTTGCAATTCACATTTTATGGCATTCATGACAAATCTGATCAGACAGATGAATTAGCTTGCTGCTGCCCCAGGACTGATTATTGTTGTACTGGTACAATAGAGAAAAGGGAGGATATGCTGTCTACAGTGATGTGCTGAAGATTTTCCATAAATGAGATATCCATCATATCCCATACAGGTGTAAACATATTAAAAGTCTAAGTTCATCTTTTTTTTTTCTAAATTCCAGCTCCCCTATGTACCAATATATCATTAATGCACTTCTTTTGCAGAAAAGAAAAAGCGTTCTCTGTCTTTAGGGACATGCATTACCCCAGCCCTTGGTGTGTTTATAAAAAACTCAGCTGTACCAAAACCATATAATATGAGGTAAAACCTAAACACGTTCCAATTTTTATCCAGTCAGGCCAGCCCTTGCACTACATAGTTGAAGGTAAATCTAAAGGAAACTGAATAAGAAATTTGTATAATGGCCACCCTAACACACTCTGCACCTGCCTTAACCCTCTGCCGCTCACATACACTCATTATCAGTCTATATATCATTATCTGTTCTCACTAAATACACAGCCAGTGATTGATTTTTTTGTTCCTTTATCTTGCACAGATTGTTTATTTGGCAGTGTGTGCAGCAGCTGAGTGGTCACAGCCTATGTGGAGCAGAGCTGTAGTGCTGAAAACAGTAAAAGTTTCTGAATTTTGTAAATCTCACTATACACTATACAATCTGATGTGCAATCTCCTTTAGATCAACCATCAGCTATGTAGCGTAAAGGCCTGCCTGATTTGATACAAATTGAATGGATTGTTCAGCAGGGTCCTCCTATTCCACAGTTTTGGCAAATCTAAAGAAAATTGTACACAGATTATACAATCAGATTGCATAGTGTATGGCCATCTCTATACAAGCACATAGGAGGGAGTGGACAGAGAGTGTGGTTTCTATAGAAAGTGGGTGGAAATAAGACAAGAGGTGGTATAGTAATGATGGAGGTGTGCTCAAGACTGATAATACACGCCTATTCTGCGATGCAGCAAGCAATGTATGATGGGAGATGATCTACAGGAATTGATGGAAGTAAAAAGCATCTTTTAAAAACTCTAAAAGAAAATTGAAATTTCAAAGCTTCAGTGGATAAGATAAGTGGGAGATAAGAACATTGAGATGACTGGGGCAGAAAGGACATTAGAAGAGGCGTCTATTTATTACGAAAAGTAAAATTCTGTCCAAAAAGGTGAACTTAGCCTTTAATGTGGTTCTAAAGCCTTAAGGTTTTTTTTACCTTAATACATTCTATGAATTAAGGTAAAAAACCATCTATCCTGCAGGATCCCCCCCAGTCCCCTTATACTTACCTGAGCCCAATCTCGATCCAGCGTTGTGCACCAGAGCAGCAGCTCTCTCCGCTCTCTCCCTCCTCCTGGGCCATTGGCTCCCACTGCTGTCAATCAAATCCTGGGCCAAGATTGTGGGGTCTATAGATGCAGACAGGGCAGCTCAGGAGTAAGCACACACAAGTGCCCCCATAGAAAGTGACTTTCTATGGGGCACTCACCGAAGAGGAGGAACCAGGAGTGCCGGCAGAAAGCGCCAGTAGAGGAGTATCAGGGTTGCTCTGTGCAATACCATTGCAGAGCGGAAGTAAATATAACATGTTTATTACTTTTATAAAAAAAAGTAAGCTTTGATACAATTTTAAATATAAAGACTTTTTTTTCATTGATATTTAGATAGAACACTTGGATTTGGCTAGATTAGTGCTTGGACCAGGGAAAAACATTTTCCTAGCACTTTTTTAATTGACACACGCCTTTTAGTTTCCATAAGAAAGCAAATAAAGGAGAACTCCAGCTTAAAGTGCTATGTGGTAGGGAAATAAGGAGCAAAGGACTTATTGGATTCTTTATCTTGCTACGATGCAGATGTGAATCATCTTTGCCCTATATGAATAAAGAGTTTTGTAACCAATGCAAGATAATATGTCTTACTATATGGATTGAAATTACCTGTGCTAGTTGCTTATCAAAAGTGTTTGAATAAATTAAAGATCCTTGCAGCCTCTCTGTTTCTACTAAACTCTGTTTTTAACTCATGATTGGCTATGTGGTTGCCTAATCCAGTGTTCCAAATGTCCAGTCCTAGGTAATTCTTCTTTTGGCCTGCCATTTGCAGTGTAATCTAAGTGTCTGCACCTAAATGTCTTACTTTAGCTTCATATATTCATAATGGACAGCCTGAAAATTCTCCATCTTGGAAGATGGCCAAATATAACTCATATGGACCTCATACCTTGTGGGAGAATTGATTAAAGAGAAGACAAGCCAATAAGTTGGAAATAATCTCTATCTATCCTTAATTGGACAGTATGTGGGTACTTTTAGATTTTTGGTTTCAGTGTGAAAGTGTCAGTGTGACTCTCTAAGCAGTGTGTAGGAGACATCAAGGGGACTGATTTCTTAAAACTGAAGAAGAGCAGATGAGAACAAATGTGAAGCTGTTGTCCATAGCAACCAATGTACACTCTTGTTCTTTTTTTTCCATAGAATGAAAGGTAAAACCTTATCAATTGCTTCTGGCAACACCTACAGTTGTCTTTTCATGTTCTTTACCTCAATTTTATTGAATAAGACCCAAGGTGTTAGAGACAGGAACTTTACATTATCAGATCATGGGACTTTCATCACAAAAATAGGATAGAGTACCATTTCTTCCTCTCTTCTTCCCTTTACATAAACATCATCTTTGGAATTCACCTTTAATTTATATTTTATCCTTTGTTTTAAAGCTATCAGTGCTGATAAAAATATTCAGCCTCCCCATGTGGTTGAATTGGTGTTGTTCCCCATCCAATAACATTCCCCTGAATTTCACAGCCAAATTCTCCTGCAGATTTTACAATGTCGTCGTCATTGAGGACAGAATCCCACAGATTAAAGCCTGTGATCTCTCCAGAGAATGCTAATGATTCATCAAAACCTCTTCCACCACAGCAACCATATTTTTCTTGACCAAGCTGGTATAGACCTTTGTCAGAAATCATATGACCCTGGGCCAGTCTGTAAGTAGCAATTTTATTTTCCCCATTGACCCATAGTGTTGCTTTTCCATCTACAGAGTTCCATGTACCACTCAAGTGATACCACTCTCCTAGTTGGATTGCACTGTTTGCAGATACCTCTTCCCCACCCACAACCAGCACAGGGGATTCCTGCTTCAAATACAGCTGGATTTCATGAGGGTCGTGCCGGGTGCCATAGGAGATGACAATGGTTTTTTCTAAAGCTTCTGTTACTTTAATCCACACACAAAGCGTAAAGGCCTGGAGAGACATCTCTTTAGGGGACACACTTGCAAATATTTTGGGTGATCTCATTGGAAATAATATAGCTGTGACACAGTCTGAAAGAAATAAGGGAACAGACACATGCTGTGATGTTAGTACATGTATTGTGTTCTCAAAAACAAGCATAACTATTACTTGGGAACTCACAACTATTCCACTATCTGCTCAAATTGCCAAGAACATGTACATGCCTGCCAGACCATTGCTGTTTTCCCTCCTATTCTTGTATCAAGTCAAGGAAAATTGAAGTTGTATACAATTGTTTTCTATGTAAGGATCTACTATTAGGACATATTTGGATTTATGGTGTGGCTGTAAAAGCAGACATAGATATTTGTAGCCAATACTTCTGTATTAGTTCATGCACGTGACACATGTCAGCCCCTCTATCAAATTATATTTAATACGAAGAAATTTAAAATGGCAAAATAAGTTTATCCTTACGAAGGAAACGTTATATAAACATATGTGAGATTAGTATATATAGTCAATAAATCCATCCACCAAATGTTCAATTGTTTGATTGATTTTTTTTTTCAAACAATTTTTAAAAGCAAACAGATGAATTGTGTGATGGTTCTATCTCTTTCTCAGCAATCATGTCACATCATTATTTTCATGAAAGAAAAAAAAAAACCCACATGCTCTAAGGTAAACAGCATACTCTCTGCGTTTAGTAAATCTGTGCCCAGACTATGGTAAAATAGGTTTAAAACAAGTCCTCATTGATCTCTGCAGCTGTTGAGTAATTCATCCTCAAATTTATTTTTAACCATTTCTAACAGCTTACAGCACATGCTCTTTGTTTACATTAGAAGGCTGGCAAGCTGCAAAGTTCCTTGCTATGAGAGAAAATAAGCAGTGGAAAGCTGCAATTTTAGTGCCTGTGTTGTAAAATTTGAAGATTAGTTTTTCCACAGTGCATACAACTACAAAGGTCATTAAAGGGTTGTTAAATGCTCCCTTATTGTTTGTTATGAAGTACTAAAATATGTAAATACTTGAGTGTCCATAGTCTGGGCACAGTTGCAGATGTTATTTAATTTACCCAGAGCCTACAACTTCTTTTACCATTACTTTTTCTTCAATTTTTGATCCACTTTCTGGTGTTTTTTGGTTCACAGCTGTTAAAATTGATGGGACTGAATAAGGAGAATAATTCAAGTATAACTAAGGAACATTTTTTTGTTTTAGTTTTGGATAGAGTGCAGACATTTTTATTAATGTATGTGCCTCATTTGGGAGATTTACCCTTTCTATTTTGACATATTTATTGATATCAGCAGTGAAAAGTGAAAGTTTAAAAAAATCCTACATTTTATATTGTCACCAGAACAGAAATAGAGGATTTTTTTCCAATGGAGACACTACTTCTGGTGACCCTGGTGACAAGCAGGGATTCCCTCACTTTGGAGGGATTTCTTCTCACTTCCTATTTTGGCTATGGAACATGAAGTAAAGGGAACTCTCCCCCAATGGAACATAGATGGGAAAAAAAACTGACAGGGGTTATAAACCTCCCTTACTCTATAAAAAAAAAGTTTTGCCTTTAGTTCTATAGATTTGAAAATATTTGATTTGCTTGACTGTACAAATATGTTTTCAAATATTCAGGCGAAGAGGGGCTTCATATTCATCTATGTTGCAAATTGTTTGCTTATCATTATTAATTATGTGCTTTGGTGCTGTCTGCTCTTGCTCTGATGCCAAGGGCATGCACCTACAAGTGCCTTATAATAATTATAACCCTAGTAACAAGCATCACACCTTTATAGCACATATGTCACCACATGGAACAATGATCTTGATGATAAGCATTCATTGCAAGCGTGTGAAAAGCTAAATGCAAAGTGAATATAAATTCTTTAGCTTTGTTGTAACAGAGGGTCACTGAAAACCGATAATTGTAGTATTCAATTGTGACACATGCACACTGGTATGTGCAAATTACATAGAGTTAACAATTTCTATAGGAAGTTTAGAGGTTTTAAAAAAATTGAAGTATTTAATACTTATGGAACTCTAGTGTGCTGAAAGGTTAAAATGTAACTGCATAGTAGGGCCATATGCCATTGGAATGATACTTCACTGTATAAAAGTTTCACTGAACTTTCCTGTTCCTTAAGGCTCTAATCTTAAACACTTACTAGTGTTCAAACAAAGATAACCAAACTCCAAAAGAAATTAAGAGCTTAAGGAATGAAAGCTAAAGTGCAGGGGAGCATTAGTTTGTCATGATTAATAAAATAGCACTCCATTAATGAAGCCTGCAGGGGGCCAACTCCAGGGAATGCGGCTGACTCATTTCCTGTGCATAGAGCCAGTGTGGCTTTAAATTATCCATGCTCATAGTTGGAACAAATGAAAGACTCCGCATTTACTCAATTTCTGAAAACACATGACTTGTTCCATTTAATTGTTTAGATAAAACTTACTGAATGTAACTTTTTCCTCCACTTTTGGTCACTTTGTTAAAAAAAAATATATCAGAAACACCGTCTGATATAGTCTATTTTATCAACAGACATGTGACTTGACTGTCAAGAGCTTGGTAAAATTAAAAACAGTTCTGAAAAAGACCAATAACAGTGTGATTAGAAACTCCCTTAAGAGCCTCGCTGGCTTCTTTCCAGACTTTGTGTGAAATCAAACCCAGTTGCAAAAGTTTCTTTGAAAGCCTCTTTTCAGTGCCTGAATAACATATAGCTACATCCTCTATGCTTGCAGATCTGGCACATACGTGTTTCCAACTATAAATCTGTGCATATGTAGTTTAGATCATGAAGGTCGTTAGCTGTATTTATGTTATATAACAGCGTTACAGGATGCAGTGGTCTACTGGGGCACACAGAATTGATTTGTTTGGCTCTACACCTTTTTTTCAGGTGAGGAATAAATGTCTTTTTTTTTTATTTCTGATGATAATGGTGAAATGGAAATACCTTCTGTTTTAAAGAAAACCCCCAATTTTGTTAACTAGTGCATAAAATTAACACACGTATTTATTACTTTTCACAAGGATAGCAGTACTATTCCCAGCAATGCCTCTTTCTCTCCTGAAGGCTGGTTGCCTTTTTAAAGGAGAAGTCCTGCCAAAACTCGTTTGGCTGGGCTTCTCCTATGGATCACAGGAGTTCAATTCGTTTTGCACTCCTGTAACCCATTTTCAGCAGAGAATGGACTGAAGTCTGCTCTCTGCTGACATCACGGATGACCGTCCAGGCACCGCGTCATCCTGACAATGAGAGTCTGAATCCGCAAGGTGCCTGGACTGACATCCATCTCAGCCTCTCAGCGAGCCACTGAGAGCCTGAGATTGCCCGCTCTGCCCCTCCACAGCTCAGCGCTCCAATGAGCACGGAGGAAGATGAACAGAGAGCTGTGACTGACAGTCAGCAGCTCTCTGCTCACAGAGCTGTGAAAACCGAGCCATCGGCGATGTTCGATCGCTGGGTTTTCATTGCAGAGACGCTGAGGGATATTTGCAGCATTGGACCGATGCTGCATCTACCTAGGTAAGTATGAATGGGGAAAAAAATAAACCCATACTTCTCTTTTAAGGCATCATTTAACATCAGCATCTACTTCTGTGGCTGAGTGGCTAGCTCAGGCTCTCAGCGGCACACTGAGAGGGTAAGCCAATTGCCAGTCAGGCATTGGGTGGATCCCAACATTATTGTCAGAATCTCTACAGAGCCTGTACTGGCTCCATGATGTCAGCCAACAATGGGCTTTAGCCCACTGTCAGCTGAATCTGGGTCACAGGAGTAGAGAACTAAGTGTACTCCTGTGATCCATAGGACAAATATGGCTAAAAGAGCCTTGGCCATACTTCTCCTTTATTTAATCTCCAACTTCTGATACTTCCCAGAGACCCCCATTGTCAAAAATGTCCTTTCTCTAGTTTGACTTTACTTTTCCTTATAATGACCACAATGAAGGTGTCACGTTCTTGCTTCCTTTACCCATATCTATGCCTAATATGCAAATTCTAGGTTGAGGCAGAGCTCTGGCCCATCCCATCAATAGGTCATTAGAGAAATGAAAGGGGTTGTACAGAGTGGGCCACAATGTAAAGTTCTAAGTTCCAGTTATAATGTATAACAGCTTTTGGGCATTCATTGTACTTTGGAGGTAAAGTCCTGGAGACAGATTGATAGCAATTAAGTTGTCATTGGTGAACCTAGGGCTTTGTGCCTCTAGGGATTAAGTTGGATTGAAAAATGCCCAGGATCCAATCTCTAGACAAGCCTTAAATCAATATTTAGTAGTAACAGTGAGCTAAACATAATACAGTTGCCGGGCATCCACAGTCCATTTTTTACACTGTGATGATGATGTACCTTTTGAGACAAGAAAAGTTAAGAGAAATCACCCCTAAGGTTCAGTTCACACTAGCCCGAATCCACAGTTGCCTGTCTTTCAGTCCAACTTTGATACGACTTTGATGTGACGTTTTACACTCCGTGGCATTGAAGTCGCATCAAAGTCGGATCAAAGTAGAGTTCAGGAACCTTTTCTAAAGTTGGACAGACTTGTGTAGTATCAGTTAAAACGGCTCTCATAGGGAAACATTGAATTTCACATATGGTCCTACTTGAGGTCTCACAAGTCAGATTCTATGTCGCATCAGGGTGAACTGATCCTTAGGTTCGGTTCACACTGATGCAACATAGGATCCGACTTGTGAGAGTCCAACTTCAATGCCACAGAGTGTAAATAGTCATATCAAAGTTGGATTCCAAAGTTGCACTGAAAGTCTCACGACTTTGGAGTTGGGCTAGTGTGAACCGAACCTAACACAGTTTTCACTAGGCCAGGTATCCAAGTTGGAAGATTCTGTCCCCACCACCATTCCTGCTCCCATGTAAACTGTGGATTTAGAAATAATTTTCTGTCTTGGTGACAATGATCACTTAGGCAAGAGTATAAATCTTCCCAGTGGACAGCAATAAAAGCCTGATGGATAATTCTAACATTTATTCACTTTATCCAAAACTTAAAAAAAAGTTTTAGCTTAGGTATACTTTAAGTGTTATGGGGAGATGAAGAGGTGTTTCATAGGGGTTGAATTAAGTTTTAAGACTCAAGTGAGATAGCATATGCTGTATGTGTTACTGTTACAGAACATCTCTCATCTCAGGGATTATTCTTTTTAATTTTTTTTATGTTGCTAAAACTATGCCATTTTAAGATCTTTTTATGTTAGATTATTGGCAGTCAGCCCTCATTACTGTGTTTTTTGAAAAGTGGTAAATGACTGCCACTTGTAGAATTTAATAGTATGAAATAAGAATATGAAATGTAGAATGTACTATACCCAATAAGGCAACTTTTAAGTTGGAAGCCAGATAAAGAAAGGTATTTTCATACCAATATGAATTGAAAAAGCTCCTTATTTTGTTTGTCTATACTGTATTCTCATACAAAGTCTTTGAAAAAGAGCTGTTTCATATATATGATGGTCTCTAGAACTAAATGTAAAACTATTTGGGATTAGCTGTTCATTTTATTTTTTATGCCAAGCAGGTTACTTGTTAAAGTATATGTTCATGTTTGTTTCTTTTTTTTTCTTTTTAAATAGATTGGGGAAGCGTTTGCCCCCTGTCAAGTTGTATTGCTGTCTGTGTCCCCACTGGGTGGATTCACCATATCTATTTGTCTTGGTGACCATTGTCAACAAAACAGGAAGTGACTGAAATTTCCCTCACTTTAGGGCAATTTCATTTCACCTGCTTGTGTTCCTGTCTCTCAACAAGACAAAATGGCATAACCTGATAGGGTTTTTAATCCTTTCCTTCTCTAAACAAAAAGGAATATAGGCTTTATACCATAAATATATATACTTTAAAAGAGGAGAATATGATACTGAAGATCAGGAACATACTATACTGTGCAAAAAAAAATGTTGTAGGAAGTGCATCCCGTTTGGTGTAGGAAAACAAAAAAAAATAGCTTATAATTAGGACCCTAAATGTACAGTATCTTAGATTTCAATTAAAAAGTAAGCACTGCAGTGTTACTCTAAACCTAATGCAGTCCAATTAGATGCTTTAAAATAGTTGATGTTCTAACTATATCATTCACAATAAATATTTTTTCTTTTTTTTTTTGCATTTACATTTTTGCTCAAGTAATACCAAAACATTGCAAAACATGATGGAAATAATAACATATTATGCTTGAAATGGCATAATATGTTACCAATCCACTTTTAGACAGTTTACAGCGGAATCAAGCCAAACGTATAAAGTAAATTTGGATGTCCAGATAATGGACCAATGCCAATTTGCCTTGGGATTTCAATATTCCTAATACAATCTGATCCATTGTATCCTATAATTTTTCTTTGTGTATGTACAATCCAACATCCTGACCACATGTTTATAAAATATCTCAATTAAAAACATGGTTTGTTTATCCATAGTGCTCTTGAGGCTACAATTTCTCCTTGACACTGAGAGAATTTGGGTTAATTTTGATGTTTTACGTTTTGCAGACTTTAAAGGGTCTAAGATGCAGAATGCTTAATCAAAGTGACATAAACCTATGTGTTTACCAGGGTGAATGACAGCTAGAATAATTGCCAACTTACATGAAATATCCAGAATGTAGAACTATGTATGTTGGCTAGAGACAAATGCCACATGACTTCCTAAAAGCAAACCTAATAAACATGCTTTTATACAAGAAACAGGCCTTTCTTCATGCAGCAAAAGATTTTAGACACCAACATTGCGTCCAAAGTAAACAATACTCAGTACGTGAATATGTGATGTAAAGTAAACCTGTCATAAACCTGGCCAATTTATACTAAGCATTGAATTGCTTAGGTCTGCGATACGTTTACTTTAAAGTCAATCTACAGACCATTTGAACCTTTTTAGATATACATAGGAATTTAATCAACCTAATGAAAACAATCTTACTAATGTGTGTGTTTTTTTTTTAAAATAGATATGTACATGGAGACAGCCATATTTACTATGGCTGTCTCTGCTTTCTACTTAATGATGCCACAGAACTGTTTCTCTCTGTCCATACAAGTCTATCAATTAAGACTAGTTAGACATTGATAGACTCTCTAGATTTTCTATGATGCTAGTTGATCTTAATTTGGCAGGCCTACTGCAAGGGGCACTGATCACTTATACAGACAGCAGTAAAGGGAAATTTATAAACCTTTTACATAAAAAAGTTATCAGAATATGGAACAGTAAGCAGAAAATTGCTTTGGGTGAACAATGACTCAAAAAGTGTTGTCACTGAAAGCTTCCATTGGAGCTTACACCACCACCAAAGTATACACCATGCAGATTTAATCTTTTTTACATTGACCCATTCTCCAGATTTATCAGATACCTGCTTGGTTATGTAGTGGCAAAATTCAACATAGCTGCACATAACATTGCTACCTAATTTGCCAACATGCCAAATAAGGTTCTGATTTGGAAGAATGGGTACTGTCTGCTACTGCATGAATTCTTATTTTTAAATTGTTTCTTTTTAGCAGAAATTAGTTCAGACAGTGACATAAAATAGCCCTTACACAGCTAATATTCAGTGTCTCAGATGGTTTAAAGAGAACCTGTCAGGAAAGCTGCTACCTTTCACAGCTGAGGCACTCATCTGATGCTGGAGGCTGCCATTGGCTGACTGCCAAATGTACTGCTGGTACAAAGGGCAGATCCTGAACCATATGTAATGCCGTTCAGGCTCGCTCTGTTTGGAACTAGCATTGCTTCCAGGAGTCATTGCTAGCCTACAGCATTTGATAGAGCCTTGGCTGTAACTTCCATCCTGACATCTTCCTTTTCATTATTTCATATTTTTTATATTCTGTTATTTTCAATTTTTTATATTGGGTGGCTTTTGAACTTTCTTTAAAATGTTTCTGTTGGCATCACTGTTGAATTAGAATAATAAAGGTTATATGTGCATTAGGTAAGACCATTGGCGATATTACCCTAAACAGAATTTCAATATAACACATTTTTAGCCCAGCATTCAGTGGAAAACCACAAGATTTTTTTAATGATTAAGTATAATTACCTTAAAGAAATCTCCTATTTGACTCCCGTTAGCCCCCCCATACATTGGAATCATCAAACAACACCATGAGCCAGTAATGCACTATAACATTGCACTGTTTTGTCATCCTAACATGTTTCAGACACTAGAAGGTGTTTACAACATCACAAAACCACAGAGCAAAAGACTTGAGGGTGTCATGCTCCAGGCTATGTAGTGTTGCAGGAGCATGATAATCACAAGTGTAACAGAACGCTATTCAAATAATCCAAAAGGATAAATATTTCAAATATTTCACCTGTATATGTAGGTGTCTGACAGGAGCATAGCTTTGAACTATGTTCTATATGAATTCCTAGCCATAAGATGTCTTAGTTACAGCAGACCATCTGGCAAATGCCAGAACTTCCATATTGCTACTGCTGGCTTGGCCATTCAGTTCCCAATCAAACCAACCCTCGTAATTCCAGTGTTATGTAGCATTTCTTTATTGAATGACACATCCTTTCTTGGTCAGAAGGCAATGATTGAGGCCAGCTGTACTGAGAGTTTGATTTGTCTCCAGATGGACCTCAGCTCTAATTCACAAAGCTGATGATTAGGTGATGTCACTGAGGATACCGCACTCTTCCAGCAGCAGAGGCAAGGAAGACATTAACAAGGGAACTACACATTCTGGCAGTCCTTACTGTGTACACAGTTATCAACAGTTTACTGGTTGTACTACTATTTCATCTCATAGAAAAAAACAATGTACTCTGGCAGTTTACGATGTGCACCGTACATAAAAAAAAATCTATGCTTGGTCGTGCATGACTTTATTTTTGACGATTCCTGCTGAATCGTATGACACCCCCTAGCTTTACCTTATCCTTTATAGAGACATGTTTGCCTTTGCTAATGAAACACTGATGCTGCTGATACATTTATGCACAAAACTATGCAAAGGCTGCTCTTGAGTGCAGAGTTACAGCCTATAAGGCATGATTTCAGAACTACAAAGGTTTCAATTGTTTTTATAAAACGTGGTAAAATGGCAAATCTTTTACTTTATGCAAATTCAAACATTGGTTGCTATGGGCTTTTTTGTGCTTTTTGTAGTTGTTCTTATGAGAGTGAGCTACATAGCAGACTATGTATATTCTCTAGTCCTCTAACCCTGCTCAATTACCATTGTTGGCTTTCCAGTGTGGGGACAGCCAGATATCCACACATTCTATCTAAATGCAGATATTTTGCACAGCCATTTCACATTTTCAGTAAATGGAAAATCCAACTCTTAGCAGAAGTTTTCTATTGCAATTCAGATTAACAGCAAATAGTATTTGGATGACAGTGAACTAATCTGGTAGAAGGATTACTCAGCACTTTTAAACTGCCTGTGGAAGTAACGCTGCTGGCTCAGTTCTCAGAGCTGAGCCCCTCCCCTTTCTTTGGCGCACATTTTTGTTATGAAGCTATATTAGATACCACACTGTACACAATCTAATTCTGTCTGGCTTATAATCAAAAGGCACAAGGGTTAAAATAGTTCACAGTATAAGACATTCAGCACATCTGGGGATGATCATATATCATTTCCTATTTGTTAGCATTGTCTTTGGAACTGAGACAGTTCATGACAAATGCTGTACCTTGTATTCACTCTTTGAAAGGCTATTTGAAGAAATTTACATGTGAAGATTCTTGCATGCTGACCTAGATAAGGGTCAATATTCTGTACAGAGAAAGAACAACTGCATGTACATGTTAGGATAGAATATAATGACTACTACCTAGTACAGTTTATTTACCTGCAGGTAACTGGCTTTGGTTGGCTAACGTTTGTGCCAAAACAGAATCTCTTTCTGCTTCGTCTGCAGGTTCTACTTTATTCTCATCTGCTTCTTCTCTTTTCTTCAAGAGATTTTCAATGTGTTGAAGTCTGTCTGATATGTCCTGATTTACAGTAATTGATTGTTCCACATTTTTATTCAAACTGTTTTGAGGCTGACACTTCGAATCCAGCAGGCTTGAAAAATCAGTTGTAATGGTCTTGAGACAGTCACTACACGATCCTGATGTGTTCACTCTTAGCTGCCAAAGCTCTTTTTTCACAATCTGTAGTTCCACCTTAAATTCTTCAAAATACTGAAGCAGCATATTCTGTCTCATGTGAGAGTTCTCCAGCATCGTCATCAGTTTATCCCATTTTGTGTGTTCTTTTTGTTTGCAATCTGGTACAGTCACTACAATATAAAAGATACAAGTTGTAATTGCCTCCAGTTATATTTGCTAGGCTTAACATTTTAAAGATCACTGGCAATTGTTACATCTTTCAACAGAAACACTAAACTTAATGAATAACAAAAAAAAAGATTTATACTGTGTACAATAGAAGCATTCATGTAAAACAATTTGAAGAATAAAGACAAAAGAAGCATTCATGTAAAACAATTTGAAAATTTGAAGAATAAAGAAAAAAAAAATATATATATATATGTATATATATATATTACATACACAAAAGAGAAGCATTCATGATGCAAGTCAATTTAAAGAAAAAAAAAATATATAAATAAATATAGATAGATATTACACAAAAGCAGCATTCATGCAAAACAATTTGAAGATCAATAACTAAAAACATAAGAAAAAGTTTCTAAAAGCTTTTAGTACTTGCCTTCTCCGGTCACTAGTATCTGATTATCCAGCTCTTGAACATCTACAGCAATTGTCAGAGCAGAAGGCAAACATAAAATTGCACAAAAGAATATCTGTAGTGGCATCATGATCTTGCTGAAGTTAACAGTGAAGAACTGTGGAATATTGCAGTTGCTGCCTTTTGTGCTAGTGATGTTCTCTAAGGCAAAGCAGAGTGTGGCTCTGTGGAGAGTGAGGAGGAAGCCCCCTAATAAATGCTATGCGTAAGCCAGGTGAATCAGAAGGGAGCTGCAGTATTGCTCAGTGGCAGTATTCTGAAGAATATGAAGTTACGTAATAGCAGTCATTTTATGGGGGTGGAAGCAATGGAGGTATGGCAGTTACACAAGTTTCCCTTAATGGCTCATGTGGTGGGTGGATTCGGCCATGCAGTCAAACTTGCATGGGGGTAACATAAATCTTTGGGGAATATCAAATAAAAAACATCAGGGATCTTTCTCCACTCCATATGTGCTTTATGATTTCCTCTCTTGCTTCTGCTCGATGCAAGTCTGGCATGTTTGTTTTTTTTTAGTCGCTAAGGGAACTCTAAAATCGCCTAAACTGATGCTTGCATAAATGTTCAGAAGTATTTATTTTCATTTATGTATGTAACTTTTATGTGTGTGTGTGTTGTGTTATCACCATTCCCAAAAATGGTTACATATAATGGAATTTTTTGTTAATATAATGTACATATTATATGTACAAACAACAATACATGTAATATGAGTGTTCATATGCTTGACTAGCAAAACATACCTGTTCCTTAAATACCTCATTCATTCAGAATGGCATGTTTCATTTAAAGTTGAACTCCAGGCAGATAAAAAAAAAGAATGCGGTCATTTATTTCTTGAGGCTGTATGCTTGTGCTTTATGGCAACACACAGTAAAACATTTACTTTGCTACAGACTATTGCAGTGCACTCGCTCCAAATGTGTTGCAGTTTTAATCCATTGTGAATGCCACCCCATTGCATTGCAAAGCTAAAAAAATGTGCATTTTTCGGTCCAGTGCAGTACATTGGCAACTCATTTATGGTGACATTAAATCTGAAATCTATTTATGATCTTTATTGCATACTTACTGTACATTGGTTCAGGTTGGCACAATCCAGTGTGCATACCTCATACCTGATAGAACGTAGCGGAAGCTGACAATCACTATAGTAGTTAGTGCTACTACAGGGTGGGCCATTTATATGGATACACCTGAATAAAATGGGAATGGTTGGTGATATTAACTTCCTTTTTGTGGCACATTAGTATATGTGAGGGGGGAACATATGAAGGGTAAAATAAGTCCACATAGGTATATTTACCGGGTGGGACATCATCGTGATTGATGATATCACTAACAGTCGAAGGCGATGCAAGATAGTCCATACTCCATACGTGTGACCTAACACGGTTGGACTTGGTTACATGTCATTCATACGTTATTTCTAGTATTTATCTAAAGTCTAAATTACAGTGGTATTTACTCAACGGTTACATGACGTGACCTGGCTTTTTACGTGTAAAAAAATCGAAACGTTACGTTACCCCACCGTAAGTGTTACCTAATTTTGACGTTGTGTAAACCT
>BLSH010163322.1:124847-136842 GCA_018402905.1 Glandirana rugosa
AAACACGTTTGTAAGCTTGAGGCAATTTCAGATACCCTGAGCTTGTACTTTTTAGTTTTCACTAGTAAAATTTCCAAATATACGTTCAATAACGGGATTTTTCACATACCCCTGGGCCCAGGACGGGATCCCCTGTACGTAGTTACGTTTTTTTCAAAAATTTAGTTAACAAAAAGGTCCTCGTCACTAAAATTATTACGAATTTCACTTTGTTATTTTTACTTTATAAGGAAATTTATAGCACGGACCCCCCCCCCCCCCCAAGGGAATCAAACCCCCCCCCCCCCCCCCCAGGCACGATATTTAAAGGAATATTTCATTTTTATTGTTTCACTTTAAGCATTATTAAAATCACTGCTCCTGGAAAAACAATTGATTTAAAAACTTTTTTTGCATTGATGCATGTCCCCTAGGGCAGGACCCGGGTCCCCATACACTTTTTAGGGCAATAACTTGCATATAAACCTTTAAAATGATCACTTTTGATTTTTCATGTTCGAGTCCCATAGACTTTAACGGAGTTCGAATGTTTGCACAAATTTTTTGCTTGTTCGCATGTTCTGGTGCAAACCAAATAGGGGGGTGTTTAGCCCATCCCTACTGCTGACACCACCAAAGTCCCTGGTCGCTACACACAGGATAAACATGTACACACTGATGACATAAAAGTTTAACTTGTATTAATGGCATGGAAATGGCAAAATAAGCAAAAGAAAACAATTGGCAAAGTCTTCCAAAAAGCAAAACCCCAACAAGGAAAAGGCAATATAACACAATACAGTACTACTTTAAGATAAGATAAGATAAGATAAGATAAGATAAACCTTTATTCGTCCCACAGTGGGGAAATTTCTTTGTTACAGCAGCATTAAAAAATAAACACTAAATGCAAATATATAGACAATAGACATACTATAGTATACAAGTATATACACAACACAGTGTATAAATACAAATGAGGAAAAAGCAAGTATTGCAGGTAGTATTGCACACAGGTGGTATTGCACGTATTGCAGGTAATATTGCACACAGGTAGTATTTTACACAATAAAACAGTAATAACAGTGTGTATTATGGTTAATGGTTCACTGGGAGCAGCTCTGATTGTAAAGTCTAATAGCAGCAGGGAGAAAAGACCTTCTATAACGCTCCTTCAGACACTTAGGATGTAACAATCTGTCACTGAAGGAGCTGCTCAGCGAGGTAACGGTTTCATACAGGGGGTGAGAGGCGTTCTGCAGCAATGATGATAGTTTTGCTCCCATCCTCCTTTCTCCCACCTTACAGTGTCCAGGGGAATCCCCAGGACTGAGCTGGCCTTCTTGATCAGCTTGTCCAGCGTCTTCCTGTCTGCAGTAGAGATGCTGCTGCCCCAGCAGACCACACCATAGAATATGGCTGAGCCCACCACAGAGTCAAAAAAGGTCTCCAGTAGCTCTCCCTGCACTCCAAAAGACCTTAGTCTCCTCAGCAGAAAGAGTCTGCTCTGCCCTTTCTTATAGATTGCTTCAGTGTTGTCTGTCCAGTCCAGTTTGTTGTTTAGGTGAACACCCAGGTATTTGTAAGAGTCCACTCTCACAATGTCTTTTCCCTGAATGTTTACCAATGGAAATGATGAAGTGTGTTTGTGCCTACGGAAATCCACCACCAGTTCTTTGGTTTAAGTCACTCCCACCCATCCTGCAGGATTGAAGATTTAAAAGTGAGCTCCCAAACTGAGAAATTTTCCCCAAGTGAGCAAAAGAGATGAGAAGAAAAGAATAAACACTGCGCTAGCTCACTTGCGGTCTCTCAGTGAGAAAAGTCAGGGTTTAACGCTCAGGAACTTAGGCAAGTACATTTTCCAACAGATACTCCAAACACATGAAGAACTCTTCTGCCGGCTAGTTGGAGTTAGTTGGGGCCCTTACATTGGCGCACATTATGGATGTAATCTCTTTGAGGAAAACCAAGTCATCCAAGGGATGGTAAAATAGCCTGCAGGTTATGTTAGCTTGCCTCCTTAGAATGATTATCTCTCTGGTGGCTTTTGCAACTTCATGGCTCAGCCCAATCCGGCCTGGGCCTGCGTGAATCCACTCTGCTCACTCTCGCATGTCCAACACAGTCGCTCCCATCTACCCCCATGTTCCCGGGCCTTTTCCCAGTGTCCCCAGCATTTCTGTATGGGTTGTGTGATAACTAAGTTGTGGAACACTGCCATCTTGTGGCCTAATACAGTTCTGCATAACAGGAACTTTGCACAGTGTTACATAGCTCTCACTCATAAGGCCTTATGATATTCAGCAGCATAAATCTGCTCTTACAACTTTTCATGTCTATATTCTGCATACAGTCTCCCACCACTTTTTTATCACTGCCCTTGGTATCTGTTTGTAGCATGGCTCCACTGCCTTCCAGGATCTCCTGGAGTCACCCTAACAAGCACGCTCCTACATTTATTCTGTGATAAACTTTACTGTGTAGGTTAAGAAAGTGTACATGAATACGTTAAAAAGGTGTGGGTATGTGTTTGGGGGGGGGGGGTAAGGGGGCTGTAATACTACATTAAATTTTAGTTTGATCTTATTTTGTTGAAATTTTACAGTGGTTACAAGTAAAAAGTACAGAGGAAAAGCATATGTGCATTACAGTTCAATCTTCCAACACAGTTATATCACATATCGTGGTAGGTTAAGAATGGCAAACAGGAAGCAACTGGGAAGGAATGAGCACAATGTTCTTTGATGCTCTAGATCAGAGGGTCTCCAAACTATGGCCCTCCAGTTGTTCAGGAACTACAATTTCCATCATGCCTAGTCATGCCTGTAAATGTCACAGTTTTACAATGCCTCATGGGATGAGTAGTTCAGCAACAGCCGGAGGGCCGTAGTTTGGAGATCCCTGTTCTAGATCACTGTTTCTCAACATTTTTTAAGTCAAGGCACCCTTTACAATTATGGACTGTCTCAAGGCACCCCATTCTAAAATGTAAAAAACTATTCCAATAGTTTTACATAATGCGGCAACATCGACAAACATAGGACGCTAAACGTTAAAGGAGATTTATTCTTCCAAGGCAAATACACTTTTGCACTCTAGTATTGACTAGTATTCCAATGTTTCTCCTCTCCCTCAGTTTCTCTCCATCACTCAGCTAATGTGACCCCAGTGCTGACAGAGGGGGGCAGGGGAGGGTCAAACAAGGATGTTGTGCAGATGATTTACACCCTTCTTATCAACACTGATGACATCATTGGATTTACTAATTTTTGGACATTTTTTAGGCATTTTGCCAAGGCACCCCTGAAAAAGCCACAAGGCACCCTGGTTGAAAAAGGCTGCTCTAGATTATGCCTAATAGGGCTGAAGATTGATTGGACTAAGATCTTATTGTAAATTGGTCTAAAAAAGAATGTCACCATTACTGTTACTATTTGGGCTTGTTCACACCATGCCCATTGAACCTTGTTGAGCTTCACAGATTCAATACAACGGCAACAGTCGTTTGCTACCCCTTCCCCGCAGTAATTTTTCAGCCTGCCAGCCTTCTAAACACAGGAAGAGGGAAGAGAGCAGAGTGTTGACATCAGACATGGATAACTTCAGTGCTTACCGAGCAAATTGTGATGATGATTTGCTCCTCAGTCACTACAGCTACAGAGGTCAGCGAGGCTTGTTTTAAAACTAATTTACTGCTTGTGAAAAATGTGTAAATGAGTCTCAATTGTCTTGCCACAGTTTTATATTAGTTTAAAGTTAAGCATAAATCCCAGGTTACTTTATTATTGTTAAAGGTATTCCTCAAACCTCAGGTTACTTTATCATTGTTGAAGTTATCAGTGCTAGATTTACCCAATCCTGTACCAAGCGCTACCTTTGCTAGGAGCTATATACTGTGTATATGGAAGGTGTGTAGGCAGGTGGAGGTTACTGCTGCCCCAGCACAAGGTTAGGGGCTAACTGTAACTCCCAGGGTTTTTTTGGCTGGTTTTCTTGGCTCTGGCTCTCCGGTCTTGTGTGCTATAAAAGAAACGAGGGCCCGAATCCTGGGGGTTGGGGTGGGAGTTCCACACACTCAGAGAGAGATAATCTGCCTGATTATGTTACGAGAGTCTGGATGGCCTATGTCCTGCCGAAATTGGAGCTAAACTCCAGACATGGACTCAACCAATATCAGATTTTTTTATGAATAGGTATTCTGGGGACAGCTACGAGCCTGTTGCTAGGAACTGTTAGGGAACTGTTAGACTGTCGGTTGTTGCTGTCATCATGTTAACTCATTCTTAAAGCGGTTGTATGCTTAAAAAAAAACAAAAAAAAAACCTGTAAGGGAAAGGCACCGCATACTAGCTCATTATGAATTACTTACCTTAGAACGAAGATCCGACAGGGCTGCCCGTCCCCTCAGAGGGAGCTGACATTTTCCCTCTGAGCTCGGGAGCCCGTCTTTCTGGCAAAGTTTCTGACAAGGCCCGGCGCTATAAGCAAGGCCTTCGCCGAGACATCACGACGCATGCACAGTGACGTCAGTGTCTGCATGCAAGGTGAATAAGATATTCATTTTACCTACAGGTAAGCCTTATTATAGGCTTGCCTGTAGGTAAAAATCACAATGAAGGGGATACAACCGCTTTAAGTAAAATGTTTGAAACATAGCCTTTGCTTGGACTGAAGCTACTTAAGGGGTGCAATCACTGTGATAGCCAATCAGAGGCTATCACAGCGATCAGGTTATCAGGAACCAGGATTCCCAGTTCCCGCTCATTAGTGTGGGATGGTGAGAGCCCAGTCCCTGTGCTGGGAGTGTGCTGTGCAGCGTGCTTCCAGTACAAACACGTGTTTGTACATATGTGGCCTCACAGAACAAGACCACTTCAGTGATGCAGCATTTATGTGTACACATGGCGAGAAGGCGTTAAAGCTGAAATTTTTAAGTATGATTTTTCTTGTATAGACCAAGCTGGAACAATGTAAGTGTGCATATTTCCTACCTTACCGATCCCTGTGAAAGCTGAAAATCACTGTAGTAGTTGTTGCTACTACAATGGTAGTGGCAGTCTTGCAGGTCCATTGCTGAGCAGCTGTTCTATTTGCATAGTAACCACAAAAGAGTCAACCACTTTGCGCTGATGCCACTCAGAGAACTATGCAGAAGGGCAACCACTTGGCACTGGACCTGGAAGACTGCTGCTATTACAGTAGTAGTGGTGACTACTACAGTGATTTCCAGCTTCCACAGGGATCACTGAGATACGTTTGGACCAAAGTAGCTATGCAAGAGAAATCGTAAAACTAAACTTCGGCTCTAAACACTGCATTATATTCACCCTTTGTTGTTCCCACATTTATTTTAATTCTTGTTTATAAAGCAGACCAGTCACTGGTTTGCACAGTATGTGCTCATAACTTCAAACAACAAGAAACAAAATCACATTTGAATGCTCTATATCACTCATGTTATAATTGTGCTAAGTGTTCAATGACTGTACCAAACCACAGATGTCATCCATATGTTAAATGGATCCACAATTAAACGCCTGGAACAGTTTGTTATTATTCATCCCTGAGCTGCAGAGGCACAATTTTATATTTGTTTTGTTTACACTCATAAACATATATTTGGGAAGTATATTTTTCTTGCTCCAGTGTATTTTCCTTTATACTGTCAGGCACTGGCAGAGACCTGCTGGTTTAGATTTTGCTTGCTGTGCCACCTGCTGGTAAAATCCAGTATTACAGTATGTTTATACAGTAGTTTAACTGTAATTTGCCAATTTATGTACAATTTGGGACTTTGGGAACGGGGCCCCTTTTTATGACTACTTGGAAGGGACACACTAGGAAGGGAATTTCCATTTATTCTTAATTTGGACACACACACACAGTAGTCTAAGTGCCAGAGTAAATTCCTTTGGGTTTATGTAGATCAAGAAGCCAGTACATGTAGAAATTGCATAGAGCTTGAAAGCAGGATTTTGTTTAAGGTTTGTACACAATGTCAGCACTTGTATCAGTGCATTGTTTACTTATTTCAGATTTCTTAAGGCTTGCGTCACATTGTAAATGCACATATGAATTAAATTAGTTATCGGCTGTGTCTCAGCTGGGTTAAGTCTTTGTCGGATTTCCAGCATACTGTATTACTAAATAAGCAGACTGCCCCTTAGTGTGAATTATTGACTTAGATTTACAGTATTTGCTACGATATCCTAACATGGTGCCTTAATACTCAGGAATTAGGAGCCCAGGCTGTATTATTTTTTTGTGTTGTTCACTACATGAATGGGTTTTATTCCATCACATATGATATGCTGTAGGTGAATATTTTTTTTTTTTTTTGGGGGAGGTCATATTTTAAAGCAGAACTCCCGAGACTTATGTTTTTGTTAAACTTCCATATAGCTTGGTATAGCTTGGCTACAGCTAATTCTTTATATCTCACATCTAGGGATGCAGAAATTCTCTGTAGTAGCCTGTGTTACATACAGTCAGTGCTAGTCTCTTACAGGTGAGTGACTTCTATATACTGAACATGGGGTCACTCTCTTGGTACGTCAACCATTCCGAGAATGGCATGTTTTTTCTTCAATTGATTCAAGATGTCCTCTGTTTTTTTTAATCAGAAAAAAAAAATTAATTATGTCAATCAACACAAGACAATTTCAGAGCACTGTATGGATTAAGGAGAATAATAAAAACATAGCAAATCCTTTTTCTTTCTATACAAGTTATATACTCCATATTTGTATATTCTCTTTATACAGTTATATGTACCATTAACTGTGAGACCTTGTGTTACCAATGTATTTTAAGTATTGCAATAAATAGAGTTGAGCAAACCCGGATTGTAAAGTTCGGGTTCGTACCGGACTTTGGGGTGTCCGTGCCCCGAACCCGGACATTTGAGGAAAAAGTCCGGGTTCGAGTTTGGTATTCGGGTATTTTTCGCGCCTTTTCTATAGCTGCAGGGCAGCCAATCAACAAGCGTTTCACTAGTTTGCCCTTAGAAGCCATCACAGCCATGCCTACTAATGGCATGGCTGCGATAGGCTAGTGCATCATGTGACCCAGCCTCTATATGAGCTGGAGTAACATAGTGCCGCGTGTCACATGCTCTCAGGCTAGTGTAGGGAGAGGATCCTACCGCCGCTGTGAGGGATAGATTACCATTCTAATATCATCTCATCCTGTATTACAGACAGGTTCCTGGCGGTGCTGTGAGGCGAAAGATTAGCTTTCTAAAACCATCTGATACTGGAGTAGGTACAGTTTCCTAGCGCTGTGAGGGAAAGATTACCATTCTAATATCATCTCATCCTGCATTACAGAAAGGTTCCTGGTGGTGCTGTGAGGCGAAAGATTAGCGTTCTAAAACCATCTGATACTGGAGTAGGTACAGTTTCCTGGTGCTGTGAGGGACAGATTATTGTTCTAAAATAATCTCATACTGGTATAGGGAGAGGTTCCTGTTGCTGGTGTGAGGGACAGATTAGTGTTCTAAAATCATCTCATACTGCTATAGGGAGAGGTTCCTGCTGCTGGTGTGAGGGACAGATTAGTGTTCTAAAATCATCTCATACTGCTGTAGGGAGAGGTTCCTGCTGCTGCTGTGAGGGACAGATTATTGTTCTAAAATCATCTCATACTGGTATAGGGAGAGGTTCCTGGTGCTGGTGTGAGGGACCGATTAGTGTTCTAAAATCATCTCATATTGCTATAGGGAGAGGTTCCTGCTGCTGGTGTGAGAGATATATTATTGTTCTAAAATCATCTCATACTGCTATAGGGAGAGGTTCCTGCTGCTGTTGTGAGGGACAGATTAGTGTTCTAAAATCATCTCATACTGCTATAGGGAGAGGTTCCTGCTGCTGGTGTGAGGGACTGATTAGTGTTCTAAAATCATCTCATACTGCTATAGGGAGAGGTTCCTGCTGCTGCTGTAAGGCACAGATTATTGTTCTAAAATCATCTCATACTGCTTTAGGGAGAGGTTCCTGCTGCTGCTGTGAGGGACAGATTAGTGTTCTAAAATCATCTCATACTGCTATAGGGAGAGGTTCCTGCTGCTGCTGTGAGGGACAGATTACTGTTCTAAAATAATCTCATACTGCTATAGGGAGAGGTTCCTGCTGCTGCTGTGAGGGACAGATTACTGTTCTAAAATAATCTCATACTGCTATAAGGCAATGTTCCTGCTGCTGCTGTGAGGGACAGCTTATTGTTCTAAAATAATCTCATACTGGTATAAGGAGAGGTTCCTGCTGCTGGTGTGAGGGACAGATTACTGTTCTAAAATCATCTCATACTGCTATAGGGAGAGGTTCCTGCTGTTGCTGTGAGGGACAGATTACTGTTCTAAAATCATCTCATACTGCTATAGGGAGAGGTTCCTGCTGCTGCTGTGAGGGACAGATTACTGTTCTAAAATCATCTCATACTGCTATAGGGAGAGGTTCCTGCTGCTGGTGTGAGGGACAGATTACTGTTCTAAAATGATCTCATACTGCTATAGGGAGAGGTTCCTGCTGCTGCTTGAGGGACAGATTATTGTCCTAAAATCATCACATACTGGTATAGGGAGAGGTTCCTGCTGCTGCTGTGAGGGACAGATTAGTGTTCTAAAATCATCTCATACTGCTATAGGGAGAGGTTTCTTCTGCTGGTGTGAGGGGCAGATTAGTGTTCTAAAATCATCTCATACTGCAATAGAGAGAGGTTCCTGCTGCTGGTGTGAGGGATAGATTATTGTTCTAAAATCATCTCATACTGCTATAGGGAGAGGTTCCTGCTGCTGCTGTGAGGGACAGATTACTGTTCTAAAATCATCTCATACTGCTATAGGGAGAGGTTCCTGCTGCTGCTTTGAAGGACAGCTTATTGTTCTAAAATCATCTCATACTGGTATAGGGAGAGGTTCCTGCTGCTGGTGTGAGGGACAGATTAGTGTTCTAAAATCATCTCATAGTGCTATAGGGAGAGGTTGCTGCTGCTGCTGTGAGAGACAGATTATTGTTCTAAAATCATCTCATACTGGTATAGGGAGAGGTTCCTGCTGCTGCTGTGAGGGACAGATCACTGTTCTAAAATCATCCCATATTGCTATAGGGAGAGGTTCCTGCTGCTGCTGTGAGGGACAGATTATTGTTCTAAAATCATCTCATACTGGTATAGGGAGAGGTTCCTGCTCATCTCATACTGCTATAGGGAGAGGTTCCTGCTGCTGGTGTGAGGGACAGATTAGTGTTCTGAAATCATCTCATACTGCCATAGGGAGAGGTTCCTTCCTCTCCCTATGGTGTGTGTGAGGGATAGATTAGCGTTCTAAAATGATCTCATACTGCTATAGGGAGAGGTTCCTGCTGTGAGGGATAGATTATTGTTCTAAAATCATCTCATACTGGTGTAGGAAGAGGTTCCTGCTGCTGGTGTGAGCGGTGCATTTCTTGCGCAAAAATAAAAAGTGCGTCTACATTGCTGGTTTAAAAAATATATATATTTTAAATACTACATTTGCGGCCAGTGGTTCATTTCTTGCACAAAAAAATAAAAAGTGCATCTACATTGCTGGTTTAAAAAAAAAAGAATAATAATTTATTATTCTTTTTTTATTATTAATAAATAGTGCTACATAGTACATTTGCGTCCAGAATGAGGAGAGCGTCAAATAAGGGACGTGGTCGTGGTCGTGGTGCTGCTGGTGTTGGGGGTGTTGGTGGTGTTCCTGTTGCAAGGAGAGGACGTGGTCGATTTGTGCCAGCTACACGCACAAGTGAAACACCTTCCCCAGGTGCGAGTAGCCGACAGAACCTTCAACGTTATATGGTAGGCCTGAATGCTGCTCAATGAATGGTGAGGCCAGAACAAGTACAGGCGCTAGTACATTGGGTGGCTGACAATGCCTCCAGTTCCTTCACATTGTCTCCCACCTGGTCCCTTGATAAAAGCTCAGAGTTGGCACCTGAAACCCATGGCCATCTGTCTTTCACCTCAGCGCCTTGTAAATCAGCCAAGCAGTCTGAGCCCCAAGTCATGCAGCAGTCTCTTATGATTTTTGATGACTCTGCTGGTGTGCTTTTCGTGGGCCAGCCACATAGCCCTGCCCCAGAAGTGGAAGACAATAAGTGCACCGATGCCCAACCACTTCTGTTGCAGGATGAGGACATGGAAACACCACCGCAGCACGTCTCTAATAATGACGAAGCACAGGTGCCAACTGCTGCGGCTTTCCACAGTGTGCAGACTGACAAGGAGGGCAGTGGTGAAGGGTGGGTGGAAGATGATGTGGAGGATGATGAGGTCCTAGACCCCACATGGAATGAAGGTCATGTGACTGACGTGTGCAGTTTGGAGGAAGAGGTGGTGGTCGCACAGAGGCACCAGTACAGCAAAAGAGGAAGCAGGTTGTAAAAGCAGAGTGACCGTCCCCTAGACATTACGCCTGCTACTATCCACTGCACCCAGGGACCTAGCACACCAAAGGCAGCTCAAAGGCGTTCCCCGGCGTGGCAGTTCTTCAGACAACGTGCTGACGACAAGACACGAGTGGTTTGCACGCTGTGCAATGAGATCCTGAAGCGAGGCATAAATGTTCTAAACCTGAGCACAACCTGCATGACCAGGCATCTAAATTCAAGGCACAAGCTGCATTGGAATAATTACCTCAAAATCCAAGAAAGGTCTCGGTCTCCTCCTGCTTCCTCTTCTGCTGCTGCCTCGGCCTCTTCCTCCACCTCTACAGTGCCAGTGTCACCTGCCACCCAGCAAACAGACGATGTGACAGCAACGCCACCATGTCTGCCACCATGTCTGCCACCATCCCCAAGCATTTCCACACGGTCCCATGGAAGCTTACAGCTCTCCATCTCCCAAACACTGGAGAGAAAGAGGAAGTACCCCCCTACCCACCCGTGATCCCTGGCCCTGAATGCCAGCATTTCAAAATTCCTGGCCTTTGAAATGCTGTCATTCCGTCTGGTGGACACGGACAGTTTTAAAAACCTGATGGCGGTGTCTGTCCCACAGTATGTGGTTCCCAGCCGCCACTACTTTTCCAGGCGAGCCATCCCTTCCCTGCACAAACAAGTAGGGGACGAGATCAAGTGTGCACTGCGCAACGCCATCTGTGGCAAGGTCCACATAACCACTGATACGTGGACCAGTAAGCATGGGCAGGGACGCTATATCTCGCTAACTGCACAGTGGGCAAATGTAGTGGCGGGTGGGCCTGAGGTGGCTAGCCGTTTGGCACATGTCCTTCAGCCACCGAAGATTGCAGGGCATTTCTCTTTGCTTCCTCTTGCCTCCTCCTCCTACTCCACTTCCTCCTCCTCTACCACCTCCTCATCTGTTCAGCGTAACACGTTCACCACCAACTTCAGCACATCCAGGGGCAAACGACAGCAGGCTGTTTTAAAACTGATATGTTTGGGGGATAAACCCCACACTGCGCAGGAGCTGTGGATGGGCATTGAACAACAGACCGATGAGTGGTTGTTGCCACTGAGCCTCAAGCCTGGCCTGGTGGTGTGCGATAATGGGCGAAATCTCGTAGCAACTCTGGGCCTAGCCGGTTTGACGCACATCCCTGTGCTGCATTTGGTGGTGCATAAATTTCTAAAAAACTACTCGGATATGTCAGAGCTGCTGCAGAAAGTGCGGGCTGTCTGTGCATGCTTTTGGCGTTCTCACCCTGCTGCTGCTCGCCTGTCTGCGCTGCAGCGCGTACGTGTCTGTCGGGCGTGAAAGACGTCGTCGAGACTGTATAGGCTCATCAAAAAATCTTTAAATACGTGGTGGTTTACGTCGTGTCCCTACACGCAGTTTGGCCGATCCGGGTCTCAACGATGCTCTAAAGCGGGTAATAGCGTGTGGTGGTCCGGTCCGAACTCCGAGTCACCGTTGTTGGTGAGTAGCCAGACAACAAGTTACGGGTAGGTGTCGAGGACGCGTCACACCCCAAATAGGGGGTTTGTATAGTCAAAATTTTGTCGGACGACAGCAAACGGGGACCTAC
>BLSH010163322.1:169449-181196 GCA_018402905.1 Glandirana rugosa
AGGTTGATGTCCGATGGAGATAGGTCCGTCACTGATAGAGATCTGCCGCGGCTGTAGGGACCGCGGGCTCCTACCAGAATAGTTCGAGGTTTTGCTTCTACTTCTGATTTTTGTAAGCCCTGCGTGAGTGGTCCGGCTTGTAGTTCTACCGCGGCCGTCGGAGGAGGAGGGTCGGTGTGGCGAGCGGATTCGTCTGCGTTGCGAGTGTCGGAGGCGTCGACCTGTTGTAGCCACTCAGACTGAGACTGCCCCCGTATCGATCGTTGGTCGTCCGACGAGTAAGTCTGTATAAGTGGTTTAAACTCTGGTACGAGGTCTTTCGGGACTTCGCATGGAGAGCCTGTCAGTAATGAGGTCGGAGGTACGCTTCAGGGCTTTCTGGAGCATGGTCTCAAATTTGGTGAATATGTCTGAATGAGCAGCCTGCTGGTTGCTAGCTATGCCCCCGTCAGAGTCAGACTCACCGATGTTGTCCAGCTGCGGAGGCTGTGAGCGTTGCGTCTGCTTAGGCGAGCGGTGTGGCTGGGAGGAGGAGGCTGCCGGCGCCATCTTGATGTTCGGCCTGGTGAGTGCGTCCCGAATGTTTTTAGTCTTCATCTTCGTTTTGGAGCTTGATAAGACCATCCTCGGGCGCCAGGGATGTCGGCGCCGTCTAGAGATAGTCACTGCCTGGATAGAGGTAGCCTGTAGTTGGAGGTGTCCGGCGGTTGTGTCCTCGGCGGCACGGAGCTTCACTCAGGCATGTCTGTCCGGGGAACCTCGCGCATGCGCACCTAAAGTATCCATTTCAATATAAACAGGTTGCTCAATTCTGGCTGGAGTATGGGCTGTAGAAAAGTAGTTATTTCTGGCAAATAAAGCATTTTAGAAACAAATCCTAACTTGTATTCAATTGATTAATGTACAGTATATTTTAAAATGGACAGGCACTGTTTACATACATGGCAGTGTTTATAAAAGGCCTAAAATAGGCAAAAACTTTAATACTGGAGGCGTATGTAAAGTTAATACATTTTTATTTTAGTTTGGATGGAGTGGGTTGGGGTTAAACCCTTCTGCCAAGTTTTTTTTTTTTGCAGTCTGTGTTCCCTCTGGAGTGATTAACTCCTCTTATTTGTCCTGAAGCCCATTGGTGCCAGTGCAGAAAATGAAGGGAAATCCCAAAATTTCAAATACCTGAAGGGAAATCATCTAATGGGGAAAAAATGTTGGAGTTTCCACGCTTTGGTGAGATTTCCTCAGGAAGTGAAGAGAAATTTTCCCAGTGGGACACAGACAGCAAAAAAAAACAAAAAAACAATGCAATAGGGCATCCTACATAAACAATTAGAAGATGCATTCCTTAAGTTTCAAGAAGATCCCTCACCCACACATAAACAAGTTCTGGACAGATACAGGTTAGGTCTGGACCTCTTCCTAACAGAATCGGCCGATAAACTCCTGCGCCGCACCAGATACAAATTATACATCAAAGGCAACATGCCAGACACCTTTCTAGCCCTATCCCTGCGCAAACTAGATCAGCCTCATAAACTCATATGACTCAAAACATCCAAGGACACCTTCGCTAGCAATCCCATAAAAGTGCTATCACATTTCCGTAAGCACCTTTCAGACCTCTATTCCGCCAAAACTGCCTTTGACGAGGCTCAAGCCTCAACACTTTTTTTTAATATTACCCTCCCTACTCTATCTACTTCTCAACGTACCTCAATCTAACAGTCCATCACAGATCAAGAGGTGACCACCGCTATCATATCCCTCAAACCCAACAAGCGTCCGGGCCCAGATGGCTTTACAGCCACATATTATAAACATTTTGCAGATCTCCTTACTCTCTTACTAATGAAGGCCTTTAATGCAATCCTTCAAGGAAACTCGTTCTGACCAGAATCCCTCTCAGCTATTGTCTGCATGCTGCCAAAACCTCACTCCGAAGACTCCTCATGGGCTAACTTTCGCCTTATATCGCTACTCAATATTGATATTAAGCTTCTAGCTAAAATCCTCTCTACTCCCCTAAACCATATCAGCGGATCTGACCAGGTGGGATTCATACCCTCTTGGCAAGCTGGAGACAATGTCAGACGAGCGGTTCTGATTGCTCATGCTGCCCGAACACGCAAGATCCCTACCTGCCTTGTATCTCTAGACATCAGAAAGGCTTTTGATACCTTATTTTGGCCCTATTTGACATTTGTTTTGAAAACTTGGGGATTCGGCCTCCACTTTCTTACCTTATTAATATCTCTGTACACCTCTCCGACTGCTCACATCAGATATGCTGACTACAAATCCGATCCTTTCCCAGTCCGGTGAGGAACCGTCAAGGTTGCCCCCTATCCCCACGCCTCTTCCTCTTGGTGATAGAACCGTTGGCGCAGTTGATTCACTCCAACCCTGACATTAGTTGCATTAAACTAGGAGGATTTCATCACAAACCTTTTCACAGATGACATCCTCCTATTCCTGACTGCTCCTTTAGTCTCCTCCCCAAACCTACTCAAGACTCTCAATAATTTTGGCCAAATCTCTGGTCTTGTAGTGAACCCTCAAAAATCTAAAGCACTTAACATCTCCATCAGCCCGACACTCATTTCCCAACTACAACAAGTTGTCCCCTTCACTTGGTCCCTAGGTATCTAGGCATCCACCTCACAGCTGACCTAACAGGGCTCTATTCCACCAACTATCTTGCTATACTAACACATTTAACCCAACTCATGACCTCTTGGCCAAAATTGCCCCTTGCATGGATGGGCCACATAACAGTCGTCAAAATGACCATTCTGTCTAAAATTTTGTACCTATTTCGGGTACTACCAATTAATGTTCCCTCACACTTTCTCTGCATCCTCCAAAGACGCACCCTACAATATATTTGGGGTAAAACCAGACCCAGAATAACAGCACACCCTTTTCTCTCCCAAGCTAAAGGGAGGCGTAGGTAGCTCAATTCCACACATGAAACCCCACTGTGGGTCACACTGGAGTCAGTTGACTGTGACCCGCTATCAGAAGCCAACCTACTTTGGTTACAAGCAAATGACTGTTAAAAAACGTCTACAACCCAATTACCCTACATAGTTTACGCATTTGGGACAGGTTTAAAGATAAAACTGGCCTTCAATCCCGACACAACCCGTTACTATCTTATTTACGTAACTCAGCCTTCTATCCAGCCTGGACATCCCCTGCCTCATTCAACAAATGGAGCACAGCTAATCTCTAATTCGAGCTCACTCATTTACCACATATGAAAAAGGGTTGATATAAAGATCAAAAAGATACTGTAAGCTGACCCTCAATGCCGTAAAAAATTGAATCTTCATTGATATTAATATATAAAAATATATTACAAACCAATGGAACAATAGTTAAAATATAGACAACGTTGTCAGAGCTAATCAAAGTGACGCCACTCACCATACCACAACATATACCACCACACACATGGCTCATGAATACCCATACAGTATCCCCCCAAGGATGGATGGCCGGACAACCTGTGGAATAGGGACTGTAATGGTAACTGCAGTATACAGTCAATGTCCAGGTGAGGAGATAAAGTGGAGAGGAATCAATATACTAATCAGGACAGCATGGGATGAGTAAGCGTGGAAGGAGGACACTGTTCATTTAATCTTAGTGTCACTGTGAGTACTTGAGGCACTTTGTTCTGCGCCTAAAGATGCCTATTGCTGTCAATCAATCACCGCCGTCCAACAGGGACTTGTCTCGACTTCGGAGGGGGGCTGACGCGCGTGCGGGGGGGTCGGGCTGCCGCAAACCCCTATCTGGTGACTGTATTACACTCTCTGGGACCCTGTATGTGCAATACTCTGCATGGAGCTTCCTATGGTATACTATGTGCAATATTCTGCATTGGGCTTTCTATGATATACTATGTGCAATATTCTGCATGGAACTTCCTATGATATACTATGTGCAATATTCTGCATGGAGCTTCCTATGATATACTATGTGCAATATTCTGTATGGAGATTCCTATGATATACTATATGCAATATGCTGCATGGAGCTTCGTATGATATACTATGTGCAATATTCTGTATTGGGCTTCCTATGATATACTATGTGCAATATTCTTCATTGGGCTTCCTATGATATACTATGTGCAATATTCTGCATGGAGCTTCCTATGATATACTAGGTGCAATATTCTGCATTGGCCTTCCTATGATATACTATGTGCAATATTCTGCATGGAGCATGAACCGCCGCAAACCCCTACCTGGTGACTGTATACACTATCTGGGACCCTGTATACCCCTATCTGGGGCTCTGTATACCCTATCTGGTGACTGTATACCCTATCAGGGACCCTGTATACCCTATCTGGGACCCCATATACCAAATCTGGGACCCTGTATACCCTGTCTGGGACCCTGTATACCCTATCTGGCACTCTGTATAACCTATCTGGGACTCTGTATACTGCTATCTGGGGCTCTGTATACTGCTATCTGGTGCTCTGTATACTGCTATATGGTGACTCTGTATACTGCTATATGGTGACTCTGTATACTGCTATCTGGTGCTCTGTATACTGTTATATGGTGACTCTGTATACTTCTATATGGTGACTCTGTATACTGCTATCTGGTGCTCTGTATACTGTTATATGGCGACTCTGTATACTGCTATATGGGGGCTCTGTATACTGCTATCTGGGGCTCTGTATACTGCTATCTGGTGACTCTGTATACTCCTAACTGGTGATGCTGTTTACCACTATCTGGTGATGCTGGGCTGTATACTCCTGACACAAGGGGTGGAAACTATAAAGGGTGGGGCTTATGAGAAGAGGGAGGGGTAAAAAAGAAGGGCGGGGTCTGGCGCCCCCCCATCCTAAAATTTCACCAGCCGCCACTACAGTTGATTATATTCTCACCAATCCAGTAGTGACCGCTGATAATGTAAGGCCGTTTACCTCCTGGAAGTGCCTGCTACTGCTCCGGGTCAGTGTCCGGGAATGAGACATCTGAACACCATGCCTCCTGGCCGCACAGTTCAGTTTATACGCTGTCTCCCGTATTGCTGATAGCATCCTGGGGTGGAGGAGTGGGGCACTCAGTGTCACCAGACAGCAGGGGTGACGTTGTGTTTTTATTTCCCATAAGTTGTTCACTCATTTACTACACCTGACGCCTTCAAATCATTCTCATCTTTATGCGAACTTCATGGCCTGCCACGCACCGAATTTTTCCGCTACCTACAGCTGAAACATTTTTTCAATCCCTGTTTATGCAGAGACTCGCCTTTACTGGTCATGCCAATCTTTGAACATACCTGCCATAAGGATCCTCATGCGAGAGGCTTAATATCTACCCTTTATGCCCAACTACTCTGCTCCATGCCTCTAGACTCAATATGTGTGCAAATGGGAAAGAGATCTAGGACTACAGTTGGACTCCAAAGATTGATCGAACATATGGGAAGCCACTAAATCATCTTCCCAAAAAACTGCATTAGAGACGAACTATAAAGTCCTTATGCAATGGTATTTAGTGCCGGCCCAGCTCAGAGACAGGCACCCACCTCTACATCTGGTGGATCTGCCCCTTAGTGAAAACTTTTTGGACAGAAATTTTACAAATCTTGTCCACAATGTTTAAAAGCCCTCTGGACCCAGACCCTGCCATAGCCTTACTAAATAAAAGACCTACAAAGCTAACCAAAATCCAATTGAAACTTCTTCTATAGGTCACCACAGTGGCAAAGCAGACTATAGCAAAAGCATGGAAGTCCCCACATCTTAACATCACAGAGACCAAGAACAGGATCACTAGATCTATGATCCATGCAAAAATCGAGGCGGCTATCTTAGACCAAACCACTAAACAGGAAAGGTTGTGGTAACCATGGATGGACCATTTCATACCTCCAGACTTTGACAGTACGCTGTTAACTGAGCTTGTTATATTTCCTCCTTCCCGCCCCCCCCCCACCCATGAATTTACTATTAAAATCAATAGCACAACCATTGGTTCCTCCACACATGCCAGGGTGCTGGGTGTAATCCTTGACTCTAACCTCTCCTTCAGCCCCCACATCCAATCACTGGCTAAATCTTGCTGCCTTAACCTTCGCAACATCTCTAGAATTCGACCTTTCCTGACTAATGACAGCACAAAACAACTTATTCACTCCTTGGTTATTTCCTGCCTTGACAACTGCAACTCTCTCCTCACCAGCCTACCTTTATACAGGTTAATCCCCCCTCCCTGGAAACTCACTAATTCAGGGAAGCTTACCCCACCTGAGCCTGTACCTGAGCCACGCCCATCAGCTCACCCCCCGCAGCTACTACCATTTGTACCACCACCCCCCTCCCTTTAGAATGTAAGCTTCCTCCTGTCCCTCTGTATTGAAATTGTGATGCCCCCCCCTCTACATTGTAAAGCACTGCATAAACTGTTGGCGCTATATAAATCATGTATAATAAGAATAATAATAACTACCCATCAATTCACAATCAGTGCTAATAGCCCATTGGTTCTCCCCCTTAAAAATCATTTTTTGCACCCTAACCAATCCCCCCAGGACCCCCTCTTCTTTCTCTCCCCCTTCTCCTTCTCACCCAACTGCCTTAACTTTCTCCTCTACACCTGTCACTGTTACTATTACATTATTACATGCTCTCTTCATACATGAGCCCCTCCGACACCTCAAAAGACCAGCCACAGCACTCTTAAAACCATGGACCCGGCTATCCGCCTATCTGGTCACCAAGGTACACCCTCCCATAGTCCCCATCTTACAAAGGTTTCTATGAAGTCTTATAACATTGTACAAATGATATTCAATCTCAGGGCTGCGTTCCCCACACATATATGAATGTTATTTTGTAATTGAAATTAATCTTATCTTTCACTAAGGACTATGAGCTCTTTCTGTACCTATTTTGCGCATGTATGTTCTTTTACTCTTACCAATAAAATACGCGAACAAGAAAAATAAATATAATAGGGTTTCTAATCCTCCCTTACTCTATCCAAAACAAAAAAAAGTTTTATGTTGTAGATATACATACAATTGTATTACTTAAAGTGGATGTAAATCCAAAAAATGTTTTTTTTTACTAACCCTTCTAGCTTGTACAGGAGAGGATTTCATGTCATCTGTGCCCAGTTTTGTCACGAAGAGTTAATCCAACAATGAGTAATGCTCTTAAAGAGTCTTATCTTTTTTTAGTAACTTCAGAAATAAGCAGTTGTTCCTCCCAGTGCTGTGTGACAGACAGGTGATCTTCTTATCTCATGCAGGAGCATTCATACCCTCACATCCCCCCCCCTTTCTTCTCCAGCTCTCCCAAGATTGGCTGTTCAACACCTCAGCATGATTCTACATGCTGAAGTCATGTGGTGTCTTTCCTTGGTTTTGACTGGATGATAGTGACCAATGGGCATTCTCTACGAAGTCAGTGTAAGAAAGGAAATACATTTTGCAGCTCCTAACATGCAAGAAGACACAGAGACAATTGACCAAGGGGAGATTCATTTACTCAGAGCTGGGCAGAGGAGAAGCTGCAGTAATTATGGTTATTGGGCAGTGTGTGAGGTCACCTGATCACAGTTGCAACATTCATTTAGATCACAATGATGTTATTTGGGGGGTGGGTGGATGTCTCACATTTCATAGATTAGACACAGTGACTGGGCTCAAAGATTATATCCTACCCGGGACACCTGAATGCTCACAGCAAGTCTAAATATTTATGTACAGATATCACATTCAATAAAGAAAACCTCCTCTCCAGCCTGCTCACCAATGTCTGTTCCCATCCCCACCTTTTACCAAAATTATAGCTGTCTAATCATGACCTAAACATCTCCATCCTGTCATATCTCATATCCATCCACCCATCCATATCTGACATATATCATTCTATACACCTCCTGTACATCACTCCCTATCTTCTGAGCAGTGGTGGCTCGTCCATAGGGGGCGCTGGCCCCTCCCCCCAGCTGGGATATGTGATTAAAAAAAAGGCCAACTCCTTTAAAAAGAAGTGGCGCCGGTGTTCTGCCACTATACACAATTTGTAATTTTCCCCAATTTGCGTAATTTCCGGCTCCACTGCCCATGCGCCACTCTGCACGCGCTCCTGCATCTGCATTAAACCCAACACAAACATAAAACCCGTCAGATGTTCGAGCCTGCACAGCACACACAAAACCTGTCAAATATTCCAATCGACTCAGTGCACATGCGCCACATAAAGACGCACTGAAACCCGTCAGAATCTCCTATTGGCGCGCAGTGTAGATACAGGAGATGGAACAGTTTACCATATATATACATACATATGTTTTATTCTACAAGATAGAAAATCTAGGGAACAATGTGCGGATCAGTGTTCTCATAGTTCTAACAATAAATGCAATACAATTATAAATGGCTTTGCCTGGGCGACTGCCTTATAATAGGACAAGCCGATCACATACCCATCTCGTATTTTAGATTGCTCGCAGTCGATCGCTGTCATACACATGGATTTAGGATATTGCTCGCAGTTGATCGCTGTTATACACATGTATTGAGGATATTGCTCGCAGTTGATTGCTGTCATACACATGATTTAAGATATTGCTCGCAGTCGATCGCTGTCATACACATGGATTTAGGATATTGCTCGCAGTCGATCACTGTCATAAACATGGATTTAGGATATTGCTCAGTCCATCGCTGTCATACACATGTATTGAGGATATTGCTCGCAGTCGATCGCTGTCATACACATTGATGATATTGCTCGCAATCGATTACTGTCATACACATTCATTGAAGATATTGCTCGCAATCGATCACTGTCATACACATGGATTTAGGATATTGCTCATAGTCGATCACTGACAGGAGGACCCGAACGGGAAGCCCATTTGAAAGGGCACATACCGTTTCAATCCCTATTACATCTTATGATCGCCGCGCTGCTCCTGTGTAATGTACAGCTCGATTACACAAACACAATGCAGATACACGTCCCACTGCCCCCACCTGTGACATTACCCCCCCACCTGTGACATTACCCCCCACCTGTGACATTATCCCCCCACCTGTGATGGGACATTACCCCCACCTGTGACATTACCCCCCACCTGTGACATTACCCCGCCCACCTGTGACATTGCCCCCTCCACCTGTCCCGCTGCCCCCTCACCTGTGACACTGCCTCTCACCTGTCCCGCTGGACCCCTTCCATGACACTCCCCCCTCCTGTCCTGCTGCCCCACACCTGTCTCGCTTACCTCCTCCCATGGCACTTCCCTCTCCAATTCTACTGTCCCCCACCTGTCCAGTGGCCCCCCTCTTGTCCCACTGCCCCCCTCCTCTTATGCTGTTCTTCTCCTGTGACACTTCCCCCTACTGTCTCCCTGCCCCCCTCCTGTCACACTTCCCCCCACCTGTCCCACTGCTCCCCTCCCATCCAACTTCCTCCCATCTGTGTTGGAAGAAATGGGAATGGTGGAGGAGAAGGATGTGGAATGGAGGAGATGGAACTAGAGTAGGAGTATGTGGGATGGAGGAGATGGGACTGGAGGAAAAGGATTTTGGATGGAGGACATGGGACTGGAGGAGGAGGAGGATGTGGGATAGAGGAGATGGGATTGAATTAGGAGTACATGGGATGGAGGAGATGAGACAGCAGGAGGAGGAGGACATGGGAGGGAGGAGATGGGATGTCAGGAGGAGGAGCATATGGGATGTAAGAGGTGGGACTTCAGGAGGAGGAGGACATTGGATGGAGGAGATGTAACTAGAGTAGGAGTATGTGGGAGGGAGGAGATGGGACTGGAGGAAAAGGAGGAGGTTTTTGGATGGAGGAAATGGGACTGGAGGAGGAAGAGGATGTGGGATGGAGGAGATGGAACTGGAGTAGGAGTATATGGGATGGAGGGGATGGGACTTCAGGAGGATGAGGACATAGGATGGAGGAGATGGAACTAGAGTAGCAGTATGTGGGATGGAAGAGATGGGACTGGAGGAAGAGGAGGAGGTTTTTGGATGGAGGAGATGGGGACTGGAGGAGGAGGATGTGGGATAGAGGAGATGGAACTAGAGTAGGAGGCTTTTGGGTGGAGGACATGGGACTGGAGGAGGAGGAGGATGTGGGATGGAGGAGATGGGACTGAAGTAGGAGTATATGGGATGGGGGAGATGGGACAGCAGGAGGAGGAGGACATGGGAGGGAGGAGATGGGTCTTCAGGAGGAGGAGCACATGGGATGGAGGAGATGGGACTTCAGGAGGAGGAGGACATGGGATGGAGAAGATGTAACTAGAGTAGGAGAATGTGGGAGGGAGGAGATGGGACTGGAGGAAAAGGAGGAGGTTTTTGGATGGAGGAAATGGGACTGAAGGAAGAGGAGGAGGATGTGGGATGGAGGAGATGGAACTGGAGTAGGAGTATATGGGATGGAGAGGATGGGACTGCAGGAGGAGGAGGACATGAGATGGAAGAGATGGGACTTCAGGAGGAGGAGGGGATGGGACTTCAGGTGGATGAGGACATAGGATGGAGGAGATGGAACTAGAGTAGGTGTATGTGGGATGGAGGAGATGGGACTGGTGAAGGAGGAGGAAGACATGGGATGGAGGAAATGGAACCAGAGTAGGAGTATGTGGGATGGAGGAGGAGGACATGTGATGGAGGAGATTGGACTGGAGGAGGAGGACATGAGATGGAGGAGATGGGACGTCAGGAGGAAGAGGACATGGGATGGAGGAGATGGGACTTCAGGAGGAGGAGCACATGGGATGGAGGAGATGGGACTTCAGGAGGAGGACATAGGATGGAGGAGATGGAACTAGAGTAGGAGTATGTGGGATGGAGGAGATGGGACTGGAGGAAGAGGAGGAGGTTTTTGAATGGAGGAGATGGGGACTGGAGGAGGCGGAGGATGTGGGATGGAGGAGATGGAACTAGAGTGGGAGGTTTTTGGATGGAGGATATGGGACTAGTGAAGAAGAAGGAAGACATGGAATGGAGGAGATGGAACCAGAGTAGGAGTATGTGGGATGGAGGAGGAGGACATGTGATGGAGGAGATTGGACTGGAGGAGGAGGAGGACATGAGATGGAGGAGATGGGACTTCAGGAGGACGAGGACATGGGATGGAGATGGAACTAGAGTAGGAGTATGTGGGATGGAGGAGATGGGACTGGAGGAGAAGGCTTTTGGATGGAGGATATGGGACTGGAGGAGGATGTGGGATGGAAGAGATGGAACTGGAGTAGGAGTATATGGGATGGAGGAGATGGAACAGCAGGAGGAGGAGGACATGGGAGGGAGGAGATGGGACTTCAGGAGGAGGAGCACCTGGGATGGAGGAGATGGGATTTCAGGAGGAGGATATGGGATGCAGGAGATGGAAACTAGAGTAGGAGTATGTGGGAGGGAGGAGATGGGACTGGAGGAAGAGGAGGAGGTTTTTGGATGGAGGAGACGGGGACTGGAGGAGGAGGAGGATGTGGGATGGAGGAGGTGGAACTAGAGTAGGAGGTTTTTGGATGGAGGAGATGGGACTGGTGAAGGAGGAGGAGGACATGAGATGGAAGAGATGGGACTTCAGGAGGAGGAGGGGATGGGACTTCAGGAGGATGAGCACATAGGATGGAGGAGATGGAACTAGAGTAGGAGTATGTGGGATGGAGGAGATGGGACTGGAGGAAGAGGAGGAGGTTTTTGGATGGAGGAGATGGGACTGGAAGAGGAGGAGG
>BLSH010163322.1:181206-215304 GCA_018402905.1 Glandirana rugosa
GGTAGAGGAGGTAGGGTCCACGAGGAGGAGGACTTCAGGGTAGAGGAGGGAGGGTACAGGAGGAGGAGGAGGACATGGGAGGGAGGAGATGGGACTTCAGGAGGAGGAGCACCTGGGATGGAGGAGATGGGATTTCAGGAGGAGGATATGGGATGCAGGAGATGGAAACTAGAGTAGGAGTATGTGGGAGGGAGGAGATGGGACTGGAGGAAGAGGAGGAGGTTTTTGGATGGAGGAGACGGGGACTGGAGGAGGAGGAGGATGTGGGATGGAGGAGGTGGAACTAGAGTAGGAGGTTTTTGGATGGAGGAGATGGGACTGGTGAAGGAGGAGGAGGACATGAGATGGAAGAGATGGGACTTCAGGAGGAGGAGGGGATGGGACTTCAGGAGGATGAGCACATAGGATGGAGGAGATGGAACTAGAGTAGGAGTATGTGGGATGGAGGAGATGGGACTGGAGGAAGAGGAGGAGGTTTTTGGATGGAGGAGATGGGGACTGGAGGAGGAGGAGGAGGAGGATGTGGGATGGAGGAGATGGAACTAGAGTAGGAGGTTTTTGGATGGAGGAGATGGGACTGGTGAAGGAAGAGGAGGACATGGAATGGAGGAGATGGAACTAGAGTAGGAGTATGTGGGATGGAGGAGGAGGACATGGGATAGAGGAGATTGGACTGGAGAAGGAAGAGGACATGGGATGGAGGAGATGGGACTTCAGGAGGAGGAGGACATGGGATGGAGGAGATGTAACTAGAGTAGGAGTATGTGGGATTGAGGAGATGGGACTGGAGGAAGATGAGGAGGTTTTTGGATGGAGGAGATGGGACTGGTGGAGGAGGAGGATGTGGGATGGTGGAGATGGAACTGGAGTAGGAGCTGTGGGAGATTAGCTCGTGTAGATCACCTTTGTTGGGAATAAGGCAGCTTGAAGGCAAACTTTCTTAAAATCTGGCGGATTGACAGTTTTATTTGGTAAAATCATAAAACAAACAAAATAGCAAAACAAAACCTTGCAGTCCGGTGCTAAACTAATACAGAGCAGGATAGCTCTCCATACGATGTCGGGCTTGTCCCTGGCATCTTCATACAAAACAAATGCAAACATTTTCCCTTGCAGTCCTTAGAGCAACCAACTCTCAAGGTGTAGCTCTCTCAGTGTAGGCATACTGAGTCCCAGGCCAGAGACCAACTGACATCTCTTTCTGGTTATTTCAAGCAGCTGAAGAGGGATTTGGGGGGGCCAGAAACTCTGGGCCAGAACCAGCTCTGCCATGGTGGCTGGTAAATCCCTAGTCCACCCCAAGTGAACACATGCAAGACGATAAATATCGCCCGTTGACTATCCCGCCTCACATAACGTCACAGAGTATATGGGATTGAGGAGATAGTACTTCAGGAGGAGGGGGAGGACATGGAATGGAGGAGATGGGACTGGAGGAGGAGGAGGACATGGGATGGAGGAGATGGGACTTCAGAAGGAGGAGGACATGGTATGGAGGAGATAGGACTGGAGGAGGAGGAGGATGTCGGATGGAGGGGATGGAACTAGAGTAGGAGTATGTGGGATGGAGGAGATGGGACTGGAGGAGGAGGTTTTTGGATAGAGGAGATGGGACTGGAGGAGGAGGATGTGGGAAGGAGGAGATGTAACTGGAGTAGGAGTATATGTGATGGATGAGATAGGACTGCAGGAGGAGGACATGGGATGGAGGAGATGGGACTGGAGAAGGAGGATGTGGGATGGAGGACATGGGACTTCAGGAGAGGAGGAGAACATGGTATGGAGGAGATGGGACTGGAGGAGGAGGAGGATGTGGGATGGAGGAGATGGAACTAGAGTAGGAGTATGTGGGATGGAGGAGATGGGACTGGAGGAGGAGGTTTTTGGATGGAGGAGATGGGACTAGAGGAGGATGTGGAATGGAGGAGATAAGACTGAAGTAGGAGTACATGGGATGGAGGGGATGGGACTGGAGAAGGAGGAGGAACAGGATGGAGGAATTCTGTCCCTCTCTGTCCTCATCGTACTGCATTCCTCTCTGTCCTTGATACACTATGTCTCTGTCCCTGGTGTCCTTCTTTCCTCGTCATACTGGGCAGTGGATGGTGTCAGTAGAGCAGTGGACGGTGTCAGTATGGCAGTGGACGGTGTCAGTAGGGAAGTGGATGGTGTCAGTAGAGCAGTGGACAGTGGCAGTAGGGCAGTGGACGGTGTCATTAGGGCAGAGGACGGTGTCAGTAGAGCAGTGTATGGTGTCAGTAGAGCAGTGGATGGTGTCAGTAGGGCAGTGGACGGTGTCAGTAGGGCAGTGGAAGGGGTCAGTAGAGCAGTCGATGTGTCACGTACCTGGTGGATGAGTCTGGCTTATGCAGGAGTAACCTCTCTTGCGACCCTGATTTGTGAACCCCTGGTAGAGCAGACAGGAGGCTCAGGAGTGAGGATGGCACGAGGGTTGAGATGGTCACCGGTGACAACTGAAGAGGTGCTTCCGGTCTCGTGCTGGTTGAATAGAGTGGTGGTACAGGCCGGGTCGGTAGCTAGCTGCAGTACAGAGGGAGCAGGCAGAAGAATGGTCGGGCACAGGCAGAGTTCGTCAATGGGCTGGCAGCAAAGGTTCAAGGGAGCAGGCAGGAGAGTGGTTGTGGGTAGCCGAGGTCAGTGCAGGCGGAGATCAAGCAGGGGCGGGACAAGCCGGGTCACAGGAACAGGAATCAGACAACAGGAAGCTCTGGAACACACACAACAAACGCTGTAGAGCAGACAGCAGAGTCTGTGTGCTACTAAGCTGTTTAAATAAGGCAGCTTGGCTCCAATCAATGAAATCACCCAGCACAATTGTTAACCCTTAGTGACCCCTGCACTGGCTAGCAGATCCATGACACGCGTGCATAGGTACAGAAAGTCCACTTTAGCCACAGATTCTCTTCCTAACATTGCCCCCCCCCAAGGGGCAGCCTCCGGATGCCCAGCCAGGCCAGCTTAGCAGGATTCCTGTCCTTGAAGGACTGAATAAGTTCATCCGCGTGGATGTTGGCTTCAGGCTCCCAGGAGCTTTCTTCGGGGCCGTAGCCCTTCAATTTTATGAGGTACTGAACACCGCCTCCCCTTTTCCTACAGTCCAGTATGGATTCAACTTCAAACTCCTCCTCCCCATCCACTAACATTGGTCCAGGTGGGTCTAGGTTCCGTCCAGGAAAAGGATTTGGGGTCACGGGTTTTAACAGGGACACGTGGAAGACAGGGTGGACCCGCAAGGAGGGCGGGAGTTCCAACTCATAAGCCACTTGGTTGACTTTTTTCTTCACCCGGAAGGGCCCAATGAATCTGGGACCCAATTTCCTTGACGGGCAGGCCAGCTTGAGATTCTTTGTGGCAAGCCAGGCTTGCTCTCCGGGTTGCAAGTCCAACTCTCCCCGTCTCCCTTTGTCAAAAGTCACTTTGTTATACTGCTGCGTCCGGACCAGGGTTTCTTGTAAGCGTTTATTATTTTCCTCCCAGAATTTAATAGTTTCCTGGGCTGCGGGAACTATGCTTTCCGGGTTGCCTGTGGGCATAAAGGTTGGGTGAAAGCCATAGTTAGCCATGAAGGGGGATTGTTTGGTGGCAGAGTGCATGGTGTTGTTAAAGGCGAATTCCGCCATTGGTAGCAGAGAGACCCAGTTGTCCTGTGAGAATGAAAAGAAACAGCGCAGGTACTGTTCAAGTGTCTGATTGGTTCTCTCCGTCTGGCCATTAGTCTGTGTATGGTAGGCTGAGGAGAGGGTGAGTTCGATGTCCAAGGCGGTACACAGGGCTTTCCAAAATTTGGACGTAAATTGAACTCCGCGATTGGAGACAATACTCAAGGGAACTCCATGGAGTCTGACTATTTCCTGGATGAAGACTTCAGCTGTTTCGGCCGCAGATGTTGTACCCTTCATGGGTAAGAATCGATCTACGACCACAAAGATGGATGTATACCCCTGGGATGGGGGTAACTCCACGATGAAGTCCATGGCGATCATATACCAGGCCCGTTCAGGTACAGGAAGTGGCCTTAGCAGTCCCCAAGCTTTGGCCTTACTGCTATTGTGTTGAGCGCAGGTAGGGCAGGAGCTAACATACTTCCGACAGTCCTCCTCTACTTGGGGCCACCAGAAGGAGCGTAGCAGGAGCTCAGCGGTCTTGCGGGCTCCAAAATGACCTGCTAGCTTATGGTCATGGCAGGAGTTCAGAATAGATAGGCGCTGCCCCTCTGGTACAAAAAACCTGTTCTTATGCCATAGCAGTCCGTCTTTTGCTACCAGGTTAGAGTCTGTTGGTTTGGGGGTCTTGGCCAAAGACTGCCTGATACGAGACAAGAAGTCCCCCTGTGTCAATAGGAAGGTCCTGGGGTGTAGCACCTTGTCTGGAGTCGTAGGATCCCCGGGTTTACAGAACATCCGAGACAAGGCATCCGGTTTGGTGTTCTTCAACCCGGGCCTGTACGTGACGTGGAATAGAAAGCGTGAAAAGAATAATGCCCCTCGTGCCTGATGGGGTTTCAGCCTCCTGGCCGACCGGAGATATTCAAGGTTCTTGTGGTCTTTTAGGATCAGAATAGGGTGCCTGGCTCCCTCGAGCAAATAGCGCCACTCCTCCAGAGCCACTTTGAAGGCCAGTAGCTCGAGGTCTCCAATGTCATAGTTCCTTTCAGGAGATGACAACTTCCTGGAGAAGAACGCCACTGGGTGGAGTACCGCTTTGACTCCTTGTCTCTGTGACAGGATGGCCCCCACAGCGACCTCAGAAGCGTCTACTTCTAAGACAAATGGCAAGGCCGGGTCAGGGTGCCTCAGGACGGCAGCAGACGTGAAAAGGCTCTTCAGGGTCTCAAAGGCTTTCTGGGCTTCTTCAGACCACACAAATCGTGTGTGCAGCTTAGTTAGCTGCGTGATCGGGGCGATGATAGCTGAAAACCCCTTTATGAATTTTCTATAAAAATTGGCGAAGCCAAAAAAACGTTGGACTCCTTTCTTGTCCGTGGAGGCAGGCCATTCCAAAATAGCAGAGACTTTCTGGGGGTCCATAGTAATGCCGGAGACTGAAATGATGAGTCCTAGGAAGGAGATGCGAGTTTGTTCAAACTCGCACTTCTCAGCCTTGGCGTACAGGCCGTGATGCCGAAGGCGGCTCAGGACACAGGCCCCATGTTTGCGATGCTCTTCCAACGTGGGGGAGAATATCAAAATATCGTCTAAGTAGACGATCACAAAGTGATCCAGGTAGTCTGAACACATCGTTCACGAAATGCTGGAACGTAGCTGGGGCATTAAACAGTCCAAAAGGCATCACTGAATATTCGAAATATCCGAACCGGGTGCGGAAGGCGGTCTTCCATTCATCGCCCTCCCAGATTCGGACCAGGTTATAAGCCCCTCGGAGGTCCAGCTTGGTGAATTCTGTGGCCGATCCAAGTCTCTGAAAAAGCTCCGGGACCAGGGGCAGGGGGTAACGTTTTTTGACCGTTATCTTGTTCCGTTCCCGATAGTCTATACAGGGTCTCAGGGTGTGGTCCTTCTTCTCAACTAAGAAAATTCCTGCTCCTGCTGGGGACGTAGAGGGCCGAATAAAGCCCTCTTTCAGATCCTCATCAATGTAGGCCTTGAGAGCCACTAGCTCCAATTCGGTCAGAGGGAAGATCCTTCCAAAGGGAACCTCGGCTCCAGGAAGGAGCTCAATAGGACAGTCATATGCCCTATGGGGTGGCAGTTGTTCAGCCCCCTTCTTGCTGAATACGTCTAGAAAGGCGTGGTAGGCTGGAGGGACCGATAAGCAGGTTTCCGGATGGGGGTCCTTATCCAGACTGAGCAGAGATGAGTTAGGCACCTCGGTTCCCGGGAAGCAGTGCTGGCAGCAGTAGGATGGCAAGAATTGGGTCTCGCCGGTAGTCCAGTTGATACTGGGACTGTGGGCCTGCAGCCAGGGTAGTCTGAGGATAACCAGAAAAAGATTCAATGACATCCAAAAGCAGGAGTTCCCGATGCCCACCAGGGGTAGCGGCAGGTATGGGTAGAGTTTCCTGCGTGACGACACCTGACTTAATAGGCGTGCCGTCCGCCAGGCATACGACCATTCCATGGGATTTGGGTCGCAGCGGGATCAGATGTTGGGCTGCAAAAGTCAGATCAATGAATACGCTGCAGGCACCAGAGTCGATGATGGCGGTCACTAGGACGCTCCTGTCGGGAAGCTGCAGGAAGAGCGGAAGGGTGAGGTAAGAGGAGGTGTTTGGGGTGGCTGATGCGGTGCCACAGAAAACCGATGGGCGCTGGCCACCCTTGGCAGGGCACATCCGCACTATATGACCGGGCTCCCCACAATACAGACATAGGCGGTCACTGAGCCGGCGTTGCCTTTCTTCTATTGAAAGAGACAGCCAATGACGATCCCGCTGCACGGATTCAATCTGTGCGGATGTCATCGACTTCTCAGCCAGGCGATCTCTGAGGCGCCTGTCTATCCGGATAGACAGGTCGATTAGGGAATCCAGGGTGTGAGGTACCCCCACACGGGCCAGTTCATCTTGTAGAGGGTCAGAGAGGCCCAACCGGAACCGGTAACAGAGCGATGCCTCGTTCCAGGCAGTGTCAGCGCTCCAGCGCCTGAACTTTATTACATAGTACTCTGCCACACGGTGGCCTTGTCGAAGCGCATGTAGGGCTGCCTCAGCAGTGGCAGTCTGATGAGGATCCTCATATAGTACGGCTATAGCCTGAAAGAACAGGGTCAGGCTGCTCACCTCCAGGGCCTTTTGTTCCCATAAGCAGTGTGCCCAGGACTGGGGGTCCCCCCGTAACAGGGACATCACTAACCCCACCTTTGTAGTCTCTAGAGCGAAGGTGCGGGGCTGCAGTGCAAGGTAGAGTTCACAGGCATTGCGAAATGACCGGAACTTGGTACGGTCATCCGAAAACAGCTCCGGCCAGGGAACCTTAGGTTCTGGCCGACAAACCGCCAAGGTATAGTCCATTGGTAGGCTACTTCCAGGAGCCCGGGCTCCAGAGAACTCACGCACCCTCCAGTCGGGTATAGTCATCCTGCTGGGTCATCACGGCCCGGATCAGGCCAGCCAGATGCAGACAGAGATCATACAAGGGCGAGGCCTCCTGCGCGGACTCAGGCATGCTGTCTGATACTGTCACATACCTGGTGGATGAGTCTGGCTTATGCAGGAGTAACCTCTCTTGCGACCCTGATTCGTGAACCCCTGGTAGAGCAGACAGGAGGCTCAGGAGTGAGGATGGTACGAGGGTTGAGGTGGTCACCGGTGACAACTGAAGAGGTGCTTCCGGTCTTGTGCTGGTTGAATAGAGTGGTGGTACAGGCCGGGTCGGTAGCTAGCTGGTGGTGCAGTACAGAGGGAGTAGGCAGAAGAATGGTCGGGCACAGGCAGAGTTCGTCAATGGGCTGGCAGCAAAGGTACAAGGGAGCAGGCAGGAGAGTGGTCGTGGGTAGCCAAGGTCAGTGCAGGCAGAGATAAAGCAGGGTCGGGACAAGCTGGGTCACAGGAACAGGAATCAGACAACAGGAAGCTCTGGAACACACCCACCAAATGCTGTAGAACAGACAGCAGAGTCTGTGTGCTGCTAAGCTGTTTAAATAAGACAGCTTGGCTCCAATCAATGAAATCACCCAGCACAACCCTTAGTGACCCCTGCACTGGCTAGCAGATCCATGACACCCGTGCATAGGTGCAGAAAGTCCACTTTAGCCACAGATTCTCTTCCTAACAGGATGGTGTTAGTAGGGCAGTGGATGGTGTCAGTAGAGCAGTGGACGGTGTCAGTATGGCAGTGGATGGTGTCAGTAGGTAAGAGGACAGTGTCAGTAGAGCAGTGGACGGTGTCAGTAGGGCAGTGGATGGTGTCAGGGCAGAGGACAGTGTCAGTAGAGCAGTGCATGGTGTCAGCAGAGCAGTGGATGGTGTCAGTAGGGCAGTGGACAGTGTCAGTAGGGCAGTGGACAGTGTCAGTAGGGCAGTGGAGGCTATCAGTAGGGCTGTGGACAGTGTCAGTAGAGCAGAGGACAGTATCAGTAGAGCAGTGGATGGTGTCAGTAGGGCGGTGGACGGTGTCAGTAGGATAGTGGGCGGTGTCAGTAGAGCAGTGGATTGTGTCAGTAGAGCAGTGGATGGTGTCAGTAGGGCAGCGGATGGTGTCAGTAGAGCAGTGGATGGTGTCAATAGAGCAGTGGATGGTGTCAGTAGGGCAGTGGATGGTGTCAGTAGGGCAGAGGATTGTGTCAGTAGGGCAGAGGACGATGTCAGTAGGGCAGAATGCGGTGTCATAATAGATTCTATGGGGTGGGTCATCCAGTCTTAAATTTATAGGGGGCCTTGGGAAGGCCGATAAAAAAGTGATCATGGCCTAACCCCCACTCGGTCCTAGACCCAGTCGGTATGCGTGCATTAGGCTAGGGTCGTCCTGAGGATATCGGCCTAAGGGTGTCGTCCTGGTAGGGAAAATAAAAGGTGGAATGGAAAAAGACCAATGAGGGGAGACAATAAGAAAAGGGATGAAAAAGGGACCTAGGTACGGAGATCAGGAAAAGAGGGGAGGAGATAGAAGGAAGTTCTGAGGCTCGTGAGGAGCTAGGGAAATGAGGGAGGAAAGAGAGCCGGGAAGGGAAGAGGGATCCTGGGGAGGACAGGTCGCAGGGGTTCTGAAACAGGGGATACAGATAAGTATGGAATGCATGATCTATCTCTTAAGGGGATCAGGGTTTGAATATGGTGACGTCAAAGCCCGGGGGGCGTAGTGGGTTAACCATGGGCCCCAAAGGCGCTCGTGCTTGGGCAATTTATCCGAGACCATAGCCTAGATTCTGGCGTGAATCATTGCTTTTGTGATCCTGTTTTTGGCCTCTGCTATTGGTAGATGGGGGGATTTCCATGCGTGGGTGATGGTTTGCTTAGCCGCCGTGGTGACCTGCAGGAGGAGTTTAAATTGGGATCTGGAGAGTTCTATCAGGAGCTATGCGACACTCCATTAGCTTACTAATGATTTCAAATATCTGGGCCCAAAATGAGCATACGATTGGGCAGCTCCACCAGCTGTGTAGGTGGGTCCCAGGGTCCGAACAACCTTGAAAGCAGAGTAAGGAATAGGAGGGTAAGAATTTATTTATCCGGGTAGGGACCAGGTACCACCTCATAAGGACTTTGTATGTGGTTTCGAGGGCTGCGATATTTTGGGAAGAGGATTTGGTCGATTCCCAGATCTCATTCCACTCTTCGGGGTCAATGGACTTTTGAAGGTCTCTTTCCCAAGCTCTAACATATGACATCTGGGTTGGAGGTAAGGGATCGACTAGTTGGGCATATAATGTAGAAATCGCACTCCTGGCATGCGGGTCAACCTGGCAAAGATGTTCAAAAGGTGACATGGCGGGCAGGGAGAAGTTGGTGCGTACATGTTGGGTGAAAAAATGTTTGATTTGCAGGTAGCGGAAAATTTCCGAATTAGGGATATGGAATTGTTCCTGCAGAGTAGGGAAAGACTTAATGGTGTCGGGAGTGTTGAAAGAGTGAGCCCGCTGGAGGCCGACTGCGGTCCATCTATTGAACGAGGCTGGGGACGACCAGGCCGGATAGAAGGCCGGATTCCGCAAGAATGATAACATTGGGTTATGTGGGGATTGCAGGCCCGCCTTGTGCTTAAGTCTGTCCCATAGCCTAAGGCTGTGGGCGGTGACAGGATTATGGATGGGCCCACGGACCCTTGGGTTTAGCCATAAAAGGTTGGCTGTAGATAGAGGATCACAGTCGACCGCCTCGAGGGACACCCATAGGGGTATTTCGTGAGTGGCATGCCACTTAGGTAGGGAGGCTAGCTGTGCCACCTGGAAGTATTTGGCAAAGTTCGGAACCCCAAGGCCGCCTTTGGGTTTGGGGGAGAACAGGAGGCGTCTGGACACCCTGGGCCGCGAATTACCCCAAATGTATTGAAAAGTCCTCCTCTGGAGGATTCACAGAAAGTGGGTTGGGACCTCTATCGGGAGGACCCTAAACAAATATAATATTTTGGGGAGGATCGTCATCTTGACCGCCGTAATCTGGCCTAGCCAGACTAGGGGGAGTTTCGACCATTCTGACATGAGTCGGGTGAGATGGGACAGGATGGGCGGGTAGTTTACAGCGTAGAGATCAGACGGGTTAGGGGAGAGCTGGATCCCAAGATAGGGAAGGGTGGATGTGGCCCAAGCATAGGGGAGACTTTGTTGCAAATGAGCTTAGATTTCTCTGGGTTCACTTTTAGTCCTGAGATAGAGGCAAATTCATTGAGCGTCCGGAGAAGATTAGGGGATGAGAGAAGCGGGGAGGTGAGGAACAATAGGACATTGTCCGCGAAGAGGCACAGCTTATGGTGATGTCCTCCCACCTCTATGCCTCTGATGTCTGGGTTGGAGCGAATCAACTGGGCTAGGGGCTCAATGGCCAGAGAGAAAAGAAGGGGGGAAAGGGGGCACCCCTGACAGGTACCTCTGCGGATAGGGAATGGGTCTGACTTATATCCTGCGTATTTTACGCTGGCTGACGGGGAAGAGTAAAGGGAAGAAACCCATGTCAGGAAATACGGGCCAAACCCCCACCCTTTCAATGCTAAAGTCAAATAGGGCCAAGATAGGGTATCAAAAGCCTTTCTGATGTCCAAGGATAGAAGGCATGTGGGGATCTTATGCTATGTGATTTAGAAGGGCCACTCTCCGGATGTTGTCTCCAGCTTGCCTGGCTGATATGAACCCTACCTGATCCCTATGAATGAGAGAGCCTATCAGCTTATTCAGCTGAGCAGATAGAATTTTGGCCATGAGCTTAATGTCAAGGTTAAGTAGGGAAATTGGTCGGTAGTTGGTCCAAGAGGAATCATCGGATGAGGGCTTGGGCAACATGGAGACAACAGCCAAGAGGGACTCTGGGCGGAACGGGTTGCCTAGCCGGACGGTATTAGGAGCGTTAGTTAAGATAGGAGCCACGAGGTGGGCGAAGTGTTTGTAGTAGGATGCAGTAAAACCATCTGGGCCTGGCCTCTTATTGCTCTTCAGCGTTTCAATAGCGGTTAAGACCTCATGAAGCGTGAAGGGTTCGTCCAAAGGGTCCCTCTGGGCGGCGGAGAGGGAAGGAAGGGTAACGTTTGAGAGTAAGGTTTTGGCTTGGGTTACATCAAAGGAAGGGTCGGCGTCATATAGTGCAGCCAAATGCCTACAGAAATGGGCCACAATTTTAATGGGGTTGCTGGTGTAAGTATCTTTGGAGGTTTTGAGGCGGATCGGCCTACGAGGGCGGTCGAGGTTGCGTAAGGATAGGGCTAGGAACGTGTCAGGCTTATTGCTTTTGGTAGAGAACTTGTGTCTTTGTCTGCGTAGAACCTTGTCAGCCGACTCAGTCAGAAAGAGGTCTAGCTCGAGTTTGGCTTTATCTAGGGCGTGCTTGTTAGTATTTGTGGGGTTGGCTTGGAATTCTTCATGCGCTTTAAGGAATTGGGTGTCCAGTAGCTTGTGCAGAGTGCGCCTTTCTCTCTTAATATGGGAAGCTTTGCTGATGAGGGCTCCCCGGATGACGGGTTTGTGGGCCTCCCAGAGATTGAGGGGTGAGATCTCATCAGCAGAGTTCTCCCTGAGGTAGTTGGTTATGGCCATCTCTATGTCTGCTCTGTTGGAGGGGTGTGTGAGAATGGTATCATTAAGACACCATGAGCGGTCAATTTGTTTAGGAATAAGGGATTCCACGGAAGTCATGACTGCACAGTGGTCTGACCAAGCAAGGGGAAGAATCACGGAGGCTGGGATAGACGGGGCTGACCCTACCGTGAGAAGAATGTGGTCTATACGTGAAGAAACCTTATGTGGGTGGGAGTAAAAGGTGAATTGGCGCCTTGTGGGGTTAGTTTCCCGCCAGGAGTCAATGAGGGAATGCCTCTGCAGAAGGTGTCTGAAAGAGAGTTTGGACTGACTTGACGACTGGGAGAATGGGGATTTATCAAGGAAGGGATATACCACCTGGTTGGAGTCACCCCCTGTTAGTAGTGTACCTTGCTTATGGTGGTCGACTACCGAAAGCAGGTGGGCTAGGAATGAGTTGGGGTTCTGGTTTGGGGGCATAATAAAAGACCACAGTAACACTTTCTTCGAGTAGGTTGCCTATGAGAATCAAGTATCTCCCCTCGGGGTCCTTGATTTCTCTGGAGAGGGTGAAAGGCGCTGACCTATGGAACCCAATCAAGACCCCCCTCTGCTTAGAGGTTGCCGAGGCCGTGTAGACCTGGGGATATGACTGGTGAAAGAACTTGGGGGTAGATTTCTGGGAAAAATGTGTCTCCTGCAGGCACACCACATGGGCTTTGAGGGAGGTGAAGGTCCGGAAGGCTTTAACGCATTTCTGTGGGATGTTTAGACCCTGAACATTCAGGGTTAATATGTTTAAGGGGGCCATTTTAGAATTGGGAGTATATGCCAGACAATGATGTGTAAGGGGGGCGACCTGAGCTCCCCAGGATTGGAAGGTGGGAGGGAAGAGGGGGAAAGAGAGGGGAGAAAGAGAGAGGAGTGGCAAGCAAAGAGAGTTAGTAGGATATTAGGAAATGTCAAGTCTGCAAGATTCATATAGGGTAGGCGAGAACGAGTGGTCCTACCGTGTAAGGAAAATCCATTACCTGGTAGGAGGGTTTGCCCAGAGGGAACCAAATAGAGTCCCTGCGGGCAAAGGTGGAGGCAGCAGTGATGGTCCGGAGGGGCACCGTGGCCTTAAAGTATGCTATCAGAAGAAGCGGCGAGGCAGGAACCGCATGCAGGTTTTTTATTTTTTCGGGGGTGGCGAGGTGAAAAAAAAAAGGGGGGGTGGCGTTAGCAAATCAGAATGGGCGTAAAGGGGGTGTGTAGGGGAGCCACAAAGAACCTTAAGGGGTCCGGTTGGACGGGTTGCTTGTGCCAGGGGGGTGAAGTGAGCCTATGATTGGAGGGCAGTAGAGAAAATCTCAGGGCATTAGGCATCCCAAAATCAGTGGCAGTAATAACAACAGCAAATCCCCCCAAAAAGTGGACATACAATAACTAACAAGGAAAGGAACATGGTTAAAGCAAGAAAATAAATCAGAGATCCGGCACCATCTCGGCTTCAATAACCTGGGCTACGCTCCAAGGGCTGCGTGTCCCATAAAGAAGGTGACCAAAATGTATTGTTCTGAGGTACCGGGGGAAACACAGTTAAACCGAAGGTTCGTGGTCCAACAATTTTCCAAAAATAGCCCCTTAAGGACGGTCTCAAGAGGAGAGTGTCTTGTGATCCGGCATGTGTGGGGTGGGGAGCCACCTCTGGAGGTCTAGACTGATTTACTCCTGGGGACCCAGGCAGTGATGTGGGAGCAGGGATATGGGCAGCAATTGGACATGGCTGCAGCCAGGGTTTGTGCAGTAGTTTTGCTTAATTTTTAGGTTTTTTTTACCCACTTTCCTTATTACCTAGCAGTAATAAAACTCACAAGATTTATTCCACAACTCTAATGTGGTCCAAACTTTTCCCTATACATATCCATGCAATTTTCATGCAATTTCTATGACTTTCAACTAGCGTTTGATCACACAAACAACAGTTTGTATTGAAACTGTGAAGAGAGACACACTGTTTCAGGTAGGCTGGCCTTGGAAAAAAATGTATGAAGTTCAAAATATTTTTGATTTCCATGTATTCATTACTCCTTTGTCACTAAATCATTTCCTATACGTATAAAACACTTTCACCAGCACAATTATCACATCAAGATACATTCACCATCCTCTGTTCTTTCTTGAGGATAAGTGCTTATTGGACTATTTGCTTATCCCAGCAAATGCATCATTCACCACATATTCACCCTACATTTGCCAAATACCTTTAAACCTTTTGCTGCTAGGTCCGCATTGCATATACACCTACAGCACTACTTCCAGCTGGCCAAGCCATACACCATACGGGCCTGACATTCCTCCTTCTGCTATAAGCTTATGGTCACTTCAGTAACCATAAACGTGTAGCAGAGCTGTTCAGAAGACTTTGCTGAACAAGATAATAGCTCTGATTAGTAGCTAAAAAAGCCACTGATCAGAGCTATTCACCTAAAATGTAACTCCCCACCCCCTGTCACTGCCACAGCTTCTCTACTCTGTGTCTCCCACCTCTCCACCCACCTTTCTTGACATATGAAAATGCCCCCCTACATTAATGCCACCTTTAACTGCATATTCAACGCCGCAGCAAAGATTCCTCCTCCCAGCATCAATCCCCCCTCGCAACCCCAATATCCTTTGGCTACCCTGCAGCTGCCAGCTTCCCTCCTCTGCCCTTCTGCCAGCTTAGCTGATTAAAACATCTCAAAGTCCAAAGTCCTTTAAGTAAAGCAGCACTATTTAGTCTTATAGTAAACTTCAATGGATCAATATATATCCATAAAATAACATCAATATATGATTCTATGTGCAGGGGGACAAGTCCAAAAAGTTAATTCAAAACAACCATAGGTCCGATGTCAATCAAAGATCAGTTCAGTGAAAAACTAGGAAGATGGATGGAATCCTCATGTGTGTTAAACCCTTTGTGATTTAATATAGAGTCCTCACCACACCGTGTGATCCCGCACCCTATAAGTAATGCACTCACCTGATCAATGAGCTTTACATGCCTCCCAGGTATCTGTTATCTGTAATATATTCCAGGTCTACAACCGGATCTTTCCTTCAATGTGAGATATCCGGGCATATACGTTCCAATCACTACCCCGATCTTATTGACTCAGATCGCAAGAAAAAAAAGAAAGAAGGGAAATTTCATAGCGCAACAATGTAACCATTTAGTCCCATAAAATTCCCCCTTCCAAGTTGCACTTACAAAAAACATAAAAACAATAGCATTGTGTTAAAATCATGAACCATGCGTGCCGTTGAACACAGTACACTCTCGCCACTCCTGACTGAATGAATCATGGATGGTGCCCGGAATGTGTCTGAGCCAGCTAAGCCACTGTAGTAAGTCGCATGGACACTGCTTAGACGTGTTTCGACATCTTGTCTTTAACAATAGGCGTGGCCACATGGCACAGCTCTACTTTATATAATCTATGTTCAGAGTTTTAACCCTTACAACACTGACCCGCTTGGAGTACCAGGGTGGCCCTGTACTTGATCTAGGGTATGCACACTGGCGCACTTTTTGCGATTCGGCACTGCGTCGCTTTAACTGACAATTGCACGTTCGTGCAAAGTTGTACCCAAACTAAATTGACGCTCTTTTTTTCCACAAATAGAGCTTTCTTTTGGTGGTATTTGATCCCCTCTGCATCACTTCTGATCACCCCTATTAACAAAAAAGAGCCACAATTTTGAAAAAAAAAACACTATTTGTTACTTTTTGCTATAATACATATCCAAAAAAAATATATATAAAAATAAATATATCAGTTTTGTCCGATATATTCTTCTTATGGCGTTTTTACTATTTTTTTTTTTACTAGTAATGGCGGCGCTCTGCGATTTTTATCGGGACTGTGCTGTCAATCTGCACTATCCTTAAAAGGAGTATTTGTCATCTAACCATTTTGATCTATGAACAATACACCATAGAGTGTTTTATCTGTACAAAGACTCTTTTTCATGTTGATATATCAGATAAGGACATTCCTAGGTTGCTTCTGTGCAGTACACTAATAATAGCTTAAGAGATTCAGTGAAATGAGTACTTAGCCTACTGCAATTACCATATGAAGAAAATATACTATTACATTATTAATGATCAGTATGCATTGCGTGTGCTGATAATTATAATTTATTGGGTTGAGCACAGCTTAGGTTTATGAATATTGCTCAGATTCCTCTGTTGTGGTTTGAAGCTGCTGCTGACCCCTCTTTGGTGGGCATTTTTTGTTATAATATACCCCTTTAGCGCAGTATTATATACTCTATATACTGTATAATTGTCATTGGCAGTGAAAGGGTTAACCTGCAGGGGGCGATCTAGGAGTTAACTGTGTTCCCTAGGCATGTTCTAACTGTGAGGGGGCTGGGCTGCCAGGGGCATAAGAGATCTAACTGATCCCAGTGACAGGGATTAGTAGATCTCTTACATGGCTCCTGACAGAGCAGGGAACTGCTGTGTTTACATCGGCGGTTCTCTGTTTTTCTCCTCTGCAGCAGTAAATGTACGCGAGCCGGTCCGGAAACCGGTTAATGTGTAACAATCCTTTTATGTATATACCGGCAGTCTTATAGTGCTAATTGGATGATCCAATATGACAGATTGTAAGCTCTAACGAGCAGGGCCCTCTGATTCCTCTTGTACCAAATTGTGATGTAACTGTACTGTCTACCTTCATTTTTGTAAAGCGCTGCGCAAACTGCTGGCGCTATATAAATCCTGTATAATAAATAATAATAATGACAGGGTAAAACCCGATCTGTACATCTATACACTGATCTGGTATTATCCAAGGGGGTCATTATTGTTACACCGGTAAACCAATAAAAGACATTGTTACATGTCATTAGAAGTAAACATTTACAAAGTATTCGATGTTGGTTTCTATAAATACATTCCACCTTGGTTATAGATTCAGGAGTCACCCAACAACTGTACTTTCATAAAATATACATTAATACAATAGAAAATAAATGTATTAAATGAATGAAATCTAAATAGGACCCAATTGGCCCATGTAGGTACTGTCTAGGTAAGAACTTTCCTGACAAACAGGAAAACCACTCCAGGTGAGGATAAGAGCTCCAGAAGGCTGTGTGCACATCCGGTCCGTGAGCCGGTAATGTAGATGTTACGTACCTGACGGTGGAGTCTGTCTTGTGCAGGGAACAACCGCTCTTGCGCACCCGATTCAAGGACCCCTGGTAGTGTAGACAGAGGCCCGAGAGTGCGGGATGGCACGAGGGCTGGATGGTCACAGAGGTTGTAGTGAGATTCCAGCAGGTCGTGCAAACAGGAGAATGGTCGTACAAGCAGGGTTGGCAACGTGCAGGCAGAAAGGTACAAAAGGGGTTAGGCAAGCGGATCGTCAAGTTCAGGCAAGGTTCGTTAACGGGCGGGCAGCGGAGGTACAGAGGAGTAGACAAACGGATGGTCGTGGATAGCCGGGGTCGATGCAGGTAGCGGACAACAGGTCAAAGCAAGCCGGGTAGACAGGAAACAGGTGAAAACACAGGAACAGGTAGGGAGCTGAGGCTCACAGGTCTGGAACGCTGTAGAACAAGCAGCAACTTGGTGCAGTATGTCCAGGGTTTAAATAGGCACCATTTGGCGCCGTTTCCGGCGCGTGCGCGCGCACGGGCGCGCGCACGCGCACGGGAGCGCGCGAACGCGCACGGGAGCGCGCGAGCGCGCACGGATGCGCGCGCACCACCCGGAAACGGCCAGGAACACTGGCAAAGTCCTTTTTACTGACAGTAGAGTCCGAAAACAGCAAATTGACAGCACCACAGCACCACAGAAGTTGCATTTATTGTAGTGAAACAGCATACACGTAAATCACATCACAGTCCATGGGGAGTACATCAAAAGGCATAAAATGATTGACGCGTTTCACTGGAATTCACACCCGCTTAGTCATAATCAGATTATGAATCAGATTCACTACAATAAATGCAACTTCTTCGGAAGCTTCTGTGGTGCTGTCAATTTACTGTTTTAAGAACTTTCCTGAATTCATTGATAGTGACCAAGTTCATCCATCAAAGACAGTGTCTTATGAAATCAATAACTCACTAAATATTAAATCCAAAGTATAAAGGATAAATTCAAAGTATAAAAGATAAATACAAAGTGACCCAAAAAGGTCATCTCCACTAATCTTACTGGCTGAAATTTATATAGGATCCCAGGGAAAAACCATCAAATATGTACACCTAAATTCCAAGAATGTGAAGCCATCAAAAATCGCTTATGAAGCAATTCAAGTTTAGCTCCACGTTCATACCCCTAGGCTGGAGGGTACCCATACAATATATCCATTTTGTCTCACACTTAGAGATCTCTCTCATCAAATTGGAGCCCCTCCAAGAGGGAGAGAGTTTCTCTATGCCCCAGAAAAGAAGTCCAGAGGCATCCCTATTGTGGCAGCATCTAAAATGGACAGATACACTATGGTCTTTGTATCCTACTTTAATGTTGTGAATATGTTCCGATACTCACTTCCCTAGAATTCTTTTCATTCGTACAATGTACCCACAAGGGCACTGTAAAGCATATACCATGTGCATAGATCTGCAGGAAACTAATTTTAAATTCCTTTCCATTAGATGTGGATCGAAAGATATTGATGTTCCTCAGGTGGGTGTTCACTTGCTGAAATGCCTTGTATCTTCTGCAAGGGAAGAAACCTTATCTGTCCCAGAACATGCGGTGCTTCTCCAGAGGATTCAGAACTTTTTTAACCACCCTATCCCCGAAGTTCAGGGCTCTACTATAGATAAACTTTGGGGCTTCTGATAATACATGCCCCACAGTCTTGTCCATCAGAAGAATGTCCTAATGTTTGCTGAAAATAGCCTCTACTTCTTTATATTGTGAGTGGAAGTCACTAATAAATCCACACTCATGATCTTCATTCCTAATCCTTTCCTTATCTTCTAAGCAGGAAGCCTCAGATGACTGCCCGACCTATTGGATCACTGCATCCAAAAATTCAGCTTTATGCCCTTTATCCGCAAATCTCTGCTTAACCACTTCAATACTATGCACTTAGAACACTTCCCTAACAGACCAATTTTCAGCTTTCAGTGCTCTCACACTTTGAGTGACAATTACTCAGCCATGCTACATTGTATCCAAACAAAAATTTGGGCCAAAATGTATACTACTACATATCTTTGGTAAAATAACCCAAATTAGTGGATATTATTTAGTCTGTGTGAAAGTTATAGAGTCTACAAGCTATGGTGCAAATCACTGAAAATTGATCACACCCGATGTACTGACCACCTATCTCATTTCTTGAGACCCTAACAAGCCAGGACAGTACAAATACCCCCCCAAATGACCCCTTTTTGGAAAGTAGATATTCCAAGGTATTTAGTAAGAGGCATGGTGAGTTTTTTCACGGTTAATGTTTTTCCCAGAATTCTTTGCAAAATCAAGATTTTTTTTTTTTTTATCACAAAATTTTCATTATAACAGGTTATTTCTCTCACATGGCATATGCACACCACAAATTACACCCCAAAACACATTCTACTACTCCTCCTGAATATGGCGATACCACATGTGTGGGACATTTTCACAGCTTGGCCAAATACAGACGCCCAGCATTGACATAGCACCTTCAGGCGTTTTACAAGCATAAATTGCACATCTCATTTCTCAACTATCTATTACACTTTTGAGTGCTCTGGAGCACCAGAACAATGGAATAACCAACAAAATGACCCCATTTTGGAAAGCTAACACCCCAACATATAATCTATGAGGCATAATGAGTCTTGTGTATGGTTCATTTTTTTCCATACGTTTTTGGAAAATGTGGAAGAAAAATGAAAACGCATTTTTTTTTCCACAAAGTTGTCCATTTATAAGATATTTCTATCACATATCATGTACATAGCAAAAATAGCACCCCAAAATACATTCTGCTACTCCTCCTGAGTATGGCGATACCACTCTCAGTTAAAGTCTCATTTGTGAGACTTTAACACAGCCTGGCCACATACAGAGGCCCAACATTGACGTAGCACCCTCAGGCATTCTACAAGCATAAATTGCACATCACATCACATTTCTTAACTACCTATTACACTTTTGAAGGCCCTGAAGCACCAGGACAATGGAATAACCAACAAAATGACCCCATTTTGGAAAGCTAACACCCCAAAGTATAATCTATGAGGCATAATGAGTCTTTTGAATGGTTCATTTTTTTCCAGAAGTTTTTGGAAAATGTGGAAAAAAAATGAAAACACATTTTTTTTTTACACAAAGTTGTCCATTTATAAGATATTTTTATCACATAGCATGTACATAGCAAAAATGGCACCCCAAAATACATTTTGCTACTCCTCCTGAGTATGGCGATACCACATGTGTGAGACTTTTACACAGCCTGGCCACATACAGAGGCCCAACATTGATGTAGCACCCTCAGGCATTCTACAAGCATAAATTGCACATCTCATTTCTCAACTACCTGTTACACTTTTGAAGGCCCTGGAGCACCAGGACAATGGAATAACCAACAAATGACCCCATTTTGGAAAGCTAACACCCCAACGTATAATCTATGAGAAATAATGAGTCTTTTGAATGGTTTATTTTTTTCCAGAAGTTTTTGGAACATGTGGAAAAAAAATGAAAACAATTTTTTTTTACAAAAAGTTGTCGATTTATAAGATATTTCTATCACATATCATGTACATAGCAAAAATGGCACCCCAAAATACATTCTGCTACTCCTCCTGAGTATGGCGATACCACATGTGTGAGACTTTTACACAGCCTGGCCACATACAGAGGCCCAACATTGAAGTAGCACCGTCAGGCATTTTAAAAGCATAAATTACACACATCATTTTCTGACTACCGATCACATTTTGAAGGCCCTTCATATTGCTAACACATAACATGTACATACTAAATAACAAAAGATTACCTGTCGTTATGTAGTGCAGTGGTCCACAGAAGAGAGCAATCAGTCCAGGCAGCAGGCAGGGATGTGGACAGCGACAGAAAAAGCAATTGTCCAGGCAGCAGGCAGGAATACTGCCCATAGTTCGTACAGGTAGAGATACTGTCAGCACAACCAAAGCACAGCCAAAGCATTGTTCCAGGGTAGCAGGCAGAGACGTCCACACAGAAATACTGTCCATAGTCAGTAGAGGCAGCAGGCAGAGATATGGTCAAAACAGCCAATGTATTGGTCCAGGCAGCAGGAAGAAACATGGTCTGAAAAGTCCTGGGTCATTACAGGCAGCAACATGGTCAGTACAGCCAAAGTATTGGCCCAGGCAGCAGGAAGAAACATGGTCCAGATAGTCCTGGGTCATTACAGGCAGAAATATGGTCAGCACAGCCAAAGTATAGTCCTGGGTCATTATAGGCAGCAATGTGGTCAGCACAGCCAAAGTATTGGTCCAGGCAGCAGGAAGAAACATGGTCCAGAAAGTCCTCGGTCATTAAAGGCAGCAACATGGTCAGCACGGCCAAAGTATTGGTCCAGGCAGCAGGAAGAAACATGGTCCATAAAGTCCTGGGTCACTACAGGCAGCGATATGGTCAGCACAGCCAAAAGTATTGGTCCAGGCAGCAGGAAGGACCATCAAGCTTAGGGCCGGGGGACAGGGGTAGAGGCTTCTCCCACCCAAACGCTTTGAAGCCTCTGGGAAACCAGACCCTGTTCTGGGAACACAGATAACCAAAAACTGATTTTCTATACTCCAAAGGCTTTTTCTGGAGCCCTCACATATGTGAGACCCCTGTCTACTAAAGTAGAAGGGCAAAAGATCAGTCCAAGTGGCAGGCAAAAGACATGGTCAATTAACAGGCCGAGGTCGGTGCACATGGATGTCAGAAACATGGTTTAAAAGGGCAGGCAAAGACACCGTCGGTAAACAGGCCAGGGTCAGTTAACGTGGAAGGTAAAAATGTGGTAGCAGGCAAATGATCCCAAAAGGTTGAAACAGGGAAATTACAATCTTAAAAATAAGGGGAACTAATATCTGACAGATGTGTGATAAATTTTGAAACAGTCTCCAATACACAGGCCAGGTTGGGAGGGACAATCGGGGCAATAGAAACTCGTATCTCTTCCAATTCCTCTTTTGCTGCAAATACGACATTTCCTCTGGCGTCTTCTTCCGGATTCTGTGGGGGGATGTTGTAGGGAAAATGTTGCTCATGAAGCCGGCTCACACAATCAGAGCGAATGATTTCTGGTACGGGTCCTTGTTTGTAAATGAGGGCAATGAGAAGATCTTCAATATATTTGAAGTAGGTGTTGGATGGGTCTTAGGATGCTTTTTGGAAGCAGACAAAGGAATTGTACAGGGCCATATGAAAAAGTTGAAACGCCATCTTCTTGTACCAAAAATGGGCCTTTCTGTTTGACATATAGGGCTGCATCATCTGGTCATTTAAATCTACCCCCCCCCCCCCCCCATGAACATGTTATAGTCCTGGACACACTGAGGCTTTAAAACGGTGCGGCGTCGCCTCTGAACCTCTACCACAGTGTCATTGTGGATGGATGAGAGGATGTGAACCTCTTTCTTGTCCCTCCACTTCATCGCCAACACTTCCTCGTTTCACATAAAGGCATACTCTCCTTTATTTAGCTGTTGGGTCAATAAATTTTGTGGGAATCCCTTCCTTTTTTTTTTAAGGTGCCACAGGCCAGGGTGTCTTTGCTGTATAGCTGGCGAAATAGGGGCAGGCTGGTATAATAATTGTCGATGTATAAATGGTAGCCTTTTCCAAACAGGGGGTATGCCAGCTCCCAGACAATCTTCCCCCTGGTTCCAATATATGTGGGGCAATCACGGGGCTGGATCTGGGAGTCTTTTCCTTCGTAAATTCTGAATGAGTGGCTCGCTCACACAATTTGTACATTTTTATCCCATACCTGGCTCTCTTGTTTGGTATGTACTGCTTGAACTGCAGCCGGCCAGTAAAATGTATGAGGGACTTGTCCACACATATGTTTTTATCGGGGATTAAGACTTCTGCAAATTTCTGTGAAAATGAATTGATTAGGGGCCGTATTTTGTAGAGTTTGTCATGGTTGGGATGACTTCGGGGAGGGCACTGGGCATTGTCATTGAAATGCAGGAAAGGCATTATTGTATCATAGCGTGTCCTGGAAATAACTGCTGAGAATATTGGCATATTGGATGGGGTTGGTGGACCAATAGGAATGATGTTCGTTTTTCTTTGTAAGTCCCGTATTAATAGCAAGGGCTAAAAATATTTTGAATTCGTCTAGCGTGAGACGACGCCAATGAAATAAACGGGCACGAGGAATTGGAGTTGGCTGCGATGAATTGTTCTGCATACAAGTTTGTCTGGTCCACAATGCTCTGCAGCAAATTTTCAGGGAAAAGTAAAGAAAAATATTCATATTGGGTGTAATTTGTGGTGTCGGGCTGCACACCTGGCTGCGCTGTGAAGGGGGGGATTCTAGCAGACCCCGAGGTGGCAGGCAACCATAAGGGGTTTGCCAGGGCTTCGGGAAGGTAGGACAGGATTCTTTGGGCAGGGTATCCAGTTCCATTGCTAGTTCCAGGCTCCACTTCCTTGGGGTCTGGCGCTGTGGGGGAAGTAGTACTGGGCTCCACTACCTGGGGTTTGGCGCTGCTGGTGGAAGGCAGGTCTTCAGACATTGGGCATGATCTAATTCTTTTTGGAGGGGGGGCGGTTTCATCCTCTGATTCTGACTCCGATCCGCTATACTCCACTGGATCGTATTCCGAACCAGAATTGAATGATAGGAGCTCCCCGCTGCTCTCATCATCCGACATAGCGAGGATCTCATATGTCTCTCAGACATGATGGTGGGCCTGTGCAATGTTTTTTATGAGAGTAGTGTTATTGGGCCTGTGACCTGAGCTGTGACTGACGGGCTGTGACAGATGCTGACGGGCTGTGACAGATTCTGACAGGCTGATGGGCTGTGACAGATGCTGATGGGCTGAGACGGATGCTGACGGGCTGAGGCAGATGCTGACGGGCTGTGACAGATGCTGACGGACTGACGGGCTGCGACGGATGCTGACGGGCTGTGACAGATGCTGACGGGCTGAGACGGAAGCTGACGGGCTGTGACAGATGCTGACAGCTAACGGGCTGTGACAGATAGGCTGTGACAGAGGGGCTGTAACAGATCCTGATGGCTGTAAAAGATCCTGATGGGCTGTAACAGATCCTGATGGGCTGTAAAATATCCTGACAGGCTTTGACAGATCCTTGCGGGCTGTGACAGATCCTGACGGGCTGTGACAGATCCTGACGGGCTGTGACAGTTCCTGACGGGCTGTGACAGTTCCTGACGGCTGTGTGACAGCGCTCGTGACAGGTTCTCTTTATTGGGGGGGCTGTGTGCTGTGTTGGTGTACACTGACAGTAAACTGACAAGACACTGACTGTTACTCACTGATCTCCTCTCCTCACACGATCGGTGTGAGGAGAAGCAGGGATCAGATAGTAACTGCAGGGCTGTGTTTACATTTGTGACCGGCTGTGATTGGACACAGCCGGTCATGTGGTAAACAGCCAATTTCATTGGCTGTTTACCTTGATCGGGGAAGCACTGTGTCCAAGGGACACCCGCTCTCCCTGATTGCCGACGTGCACTCCTCCGGGGGCGCGCTTCATGCGCGCCTCTGCACTTTATGACTCTGAAGTAACCGGTTGTGTTTTGACACAGCCGATCATGTAATAAACAGCCGATTTTATGCTGTTTACCCTGATCGGGGAAGGCCCCCCCACGGGCACGCGGTACACTGTTATCCCGAGGACGTCATATGACGCCCAGTCAGGATAGCTCAGCCACTTCCCGGCCGTCATACTGTATACGGCAGTCGGGAAGTGGTTAAGCACCTTTGATTGTTTTAGATAATCAGAATCATGGGTACAATTCCTACGTAATCTAGTGAACTGGCCTTAGGGATATTTTTCAGCCACACAGGATGATGGCCGCTATGTATAGAAAGGAAACTATTCTGATCTGATCTGATACTTTAAAGTACACCTTCATGCACAACCGATTTCCCTGTCTTTGGATTGTCACATCTAAGTAGTTGACCTCTTTGATGTTATAATTAAACTCCAATTTAATGTTATTCCTGTTCGTATTTTAATAATTCATGAAGTTCATAAGTGACGGTTCTGACCCCGCACATATAAAATACAAATCATCAATACATCTTCTATAAAGGGATCCATATACGGTGGTGCCTATGACTAATAGATTTGGCCCATTGACTAATTATAATGACGATTATGACCCATCCTCCCCATATATTTCAACTACAACTAGGGCTTTTTTAAGCAGGGGAGGGGGGGGCTTTGCCAGGGTCGGAGGAGATACCCTCGGAGGGGCATGCCTCTTCGGACTGATCAACCACCCAGAGAACAGGGATGGTGGAACCCTACCAATTTGGAGAAACCTTATATGACAGAAACAAGGATAAAGCAAGCAAGGTTAAAACCTGTAGAGTAACCAGGGCTGGATGCCGCGTCCAAGAAAAAAAGGAGAAGAGAAACAGAGTAACAGGGATATTTAATTTGGCCAATATAACCTTAACTAATAAGGAGACAAACATCCAAAACACCAGGCTGAAATGCTCTATTAAAAGATCCATTAATAAACTTAATGTCTACATTGATGTGCACAAGTACATACGTAAAATCAACATGAAAAAATACTTTTTGGGTAATAGAACCAATTCAGTTGCACAGATGGAAATACAACCATAGGAGTAGACAGTGGTCTGAAGAACAGATCCCTATTTAACCCTCCTTTAACAGCAAACCATCACATAGAGGTTTTTAACTACTTCAGCCCTGGAAGGTTTTCCCATATTAGAACCAGAGCACTTTTTGCGATTCGGCACTGCATTGCTTTAACTGACAATTACGTGGTTGTGACAATGTACCCAAACTAAATTTGCGTCCTTTTTTCACCACAAATAGAGCTTTCTTTTGGTGGTATTTGATCACCTCTGCGTCACTTATGATCACCACTATAAACAAAAAAGAGCGACAATTTTTCAAAAAAACAATATTTCTTGCTTTTTGCTAAAATACATATCCAAAATCAGCGTTTTTTTTGATTGGTTTGTGCAAAAGTTGCCACGTTTACAAACCATGAGAATTAATTTATGGCATTTTTTTTGTTTTGTTTTTTACTGGTAATGACGGCGATCTGCAATTTTTATCGGGACTATGGCATTGCGGCGGACATGTCGGACATTTTGACACTTTTTTGGGACCATTGACATTTATACAGCGATCAGATTAAAAAATAGCCACTGATTACTGTATAAATGTCACTGGCAGGGATGGGGTTAACCTGCAGGGGGCAATGAGGGGGTTAACTGTGTTCCCTAGGTGTGTTCTAACTGTGTGGGGGCTGGGATGGCAGGGGCATAACAGATCTAACTGATTCCAGTGACAGGGATCAGTAGACCAGTGTTATATCCCATGTCAGAGTGGAGAGCCACCAATGTAAACATGGCGGTTCCCCGCTCCTATTGTAAGCGATCGCCAGCAGACACCGAGTCCCCCTGACCTGCGGCCACACTCCTGGAGCTCGCGGCAGGCACGAGAGTGCCTTACAAAAACAAAAGGCTGGACAGCCGCACTCTGAGTCCAATCTGAAGGTTTATTGATAGATGAGGGTACAGGTACAAATCGTGGTGAACCACAAGTCCCAGCTAACGTGTTTCACGCCTTGGGCTGGCGCTTACTCATAGCCTGTGAGTAAGCGCCAGCCCAAGGCATGAAACGCGTTAGCTGGGACTTGTGGTTCACAATGATTTGTACCTGTACCTTCATCTATCAATAAACCTTCAGATTGGACTCAGAGTGCGGCTGTCTAGCCTTTTGTTTTTGCATAGTTCTGTGTGCACTATCAGCCGGCACCTGTATTTGAACACACACAGCTGATCCAGTTGAGGCTTAACGGACCCGGATTGAACTATCGTTTATTGGCTGGTCAGGCACGAGAGCGCACCGCCGGCAATGCACGCTTGCCCCCTAGTGCAAATTGCAGTTTATAGACGGCGATTCGCGTTATGCTGCCACATTGCAGCAGTAAATGTATGCAACACGGTCCGGAAGTGGTTAAACAACTTGTTCTTAAGGATCTTGAGATAATTAACCCCCCCAAAAAATGTGTCCAAAATACATCCAAGAAGGTATTGCTCCCTTGGAGTCAAGGAACAATATTGTAGTCCGACCAGCGGACAAAGGAGGGTGGTAATTTTAAAGAAAGAGTTCTATCATGTGCAACTTGAATTGCTGAATGATAGTGATACATGTACACTACTCAAGAAGGATCTAACCAAACAGTATAGACAGGAGCTGTCACATCTGGTAAAGTATGGGTTTGATAATAGGGTAATAAATAAAAAAGAAAAGCAGTATTTGATGCCCAGCTTCAGCTGAATTCCCACTATATATACTTTCCCGAAGGCCCATAAAAATGCTGAGAATCCTCCCGCTAGACCAATAGTTAATTGTATTGGGTCTGTCACTTGGCCAGTATTTACACAAATTCTTACAATCCAGCATAGTAAATACTAAAGCCTTCCTAAAAGATACAAAGAATATTCTACAGCTAACCTTATTAGATAATGAAGAGGTTTTTTTTTTTTGGTGACAGCAGATGTATCGTTACTCTATACCAGGGATAAGCAATTAGTGGACCTCCAGGTGTTGCAGAACTACAAGTCCCAAGAGGCATAGCAAGACTCTGACAGCCACAAGCATGACACCCAGAGGCAGAGGCATGATGGGACTTGTAGTTTTGCAACATCTGGAGGTCCGCTAATTGCTTATCCCTGCTCTATGCCATCATTCAGCAAGACAATGCTCTGCTCTCTCTGAATTGGGCCTTTAGCCACAGGGATGATATCCCGTTTTTGAACTATTGTTTAGCCCATAACAATTTTTGCTATAATGGACACTTCTACACTTAGAGGAGGAGGGTCACGATGGATGCGAAATTCACGCTCAGGTTTGCCAACCTCTTCATGAGTGAGTGGGAGGACAAATTCATTTTCATCCAGAGTAGAAGCTAATTATTATTTTATAGAAGATGTATTGATGATTTGTTTTTTTATCTGGACAGGGTCAGAACAATCACTTCATGAATTATTTAAATACAAACAGGAATAACATTAAATTGGAGTTCAATTATAACATCAAAGAGGTCAACTACTTAGATGTGACAGTCCAAAGACAGAGAAATTGGTTGTGCACGAAGGTGTACTTTAAAGTATCAGATCGGAATAGTTACCTCTCTATACATCCTCCATCATCCTGTGTGGCTGAAAAATATCCCTGAAGGTCAATTCACTAGAGTGCATAGGAATTGTACACATGATCCCGATTATCTAGAACAATCAAAGGCGCTTAAGCAGAGATTCGCAGATAAAGGGTACAAAGCTGAATTTTTGGTTGAGGTGATCCAAAAGTCAGGCAGTCTTCTCAGGCTTCCTGCTTAGAAGATAAGGAAATGGTTAGGAATGACGATCATGAGTGGGGATTTATTAGTGACTTCCACTCACAATATAAAGAAGTAGAGGCTATTTTCAGCAAACATTGGGACATTCTTCTGATGGATAAGACTGTGGGGCGTGTATTATCAGAAGCCCCAAAGTTTATCTATAGGAGAGCCCTGAACTTCGGGGTTAGGGTGGTTAAAAAAGTTCTGAATCCTCTGGAGAAGCCCCGCATGTTCTGGGACAGACAAGGTTTCTTTCCTTGCAGAAGATGCAAGGCATGTCAGCAAGTGAACACCCACCTGAGGAACATCAATACCTTTCAATCCACATCTAATGGAAAGGAATTTGAGACTAATGAATTCATTTCCTGCAGATCTATGCATGTGGTATATGCTTTACAACTCTTTGGGGGTTAATGTACATTGGACGAACAAAAAGAACTCTAGGGAAGCGAGTATCAGAACATAGTCAAAACATTAAAGTAGGATACAAAGACCATAGTGTATCTGTCCATTTTAGAAGCTGCCACAATAGGGATGCCTCTGGAATTCTTTTCTGGGGCATAGAGAAACTATCTCCCTCTTGGAGGGGCTCCAATTTGTTGAGAGAGATCTCGAAGTGCGAGACAAAATGGATATGGGTACCCGCCAGTCTAGGGGTATGAATGTGGAGCTGGACTTGAATTTCTTCATAAGCAATTTTTGACCAGCTTCACGTTCTTGGAATTTAGGTGTACATACAGTATTTGATGTTTTTTCACTGTGATCCTATATACATTTCAGCCAGTAGGATTAGTGCAGATGTCCTTTTGGGTCACTTTGTATTTATCTATTATACTTTGAATTTATCTTTTATACTTTGGATTTCATTTTTAGTGAGTTATTGATTTCATAAGACACTGTCTTTGATGGATGAACTTGGTCACTATCAATGAATTCAGGACAGTTCTTACCAAGATAGTACCTACATGGGCCAGTTGTGTCCTATTTAAATTTTATTCTTTTATTACATTTATTTTCTATTGTATTAATGCATATTTTATGAAAGTGCAGTTGTTGGGTGACTCCTGAATCTATAAACAAGGTGGAACATATTTATAAAAACTAACATTGAATACATTGTAAATGTTTACTTATAATTAGAGTTGAGCGAACCCGAACTGTAAAGTTTGGGTCCGTACCGAACTTTCGGGTGTCCGTGTACCGAACCCGAACCTGAACTTTAGAGTAAAAGTTCGGGTTTTGTGTTCTGGTATTTTATCACGCATGTTGAATAGCTGCAGGGCAGCCAATCAACAAGGGTTTCACTTGTTTTCCCTAGAAGCCATCACAGCCATGCCTACTAATGGCATGACTGTGATTGGCCAGTGCATCATGTGACCCAGCCTCTATATGAGGCTGGAATCACAGTGCTGCATGTCACATGCTCTCGGGTTAGTGTAGGGAGAGGATGCTGCCGGCGCTGTGAGGGACAGATTGTGAGGGACGGATTGCAGATCTAATAACTAGGTAGAGATTACTACTACTGCTGTGAGGGACAGATTGCAGTGATAATAATTAGGTAGAGATTACTACTACTGCTTTGAGGGACAGATTGTAGATCTATAACATCTCATCCTGCATTACAGAACAATCTGATTACATAACAATCTCTCATCCTGCATTACAGAATGATCTGATTGCAGAACGATCTGATACTGGACTAGGTAGAGATTACTACTGCTTTGAGGGACAGATTGCAGATCTAATAACATCTCCCATTTTTCTTCCTTTTGCAGCCCTCTAGCACTTTCCAGGACTTTTTTACAGTCATTTTTGTGCCGAAAAGTTTGGGTCCCCATTGACTTCAATGGGGTTCGGAATCCGGGGTAAAGTTTGGATAACGTTTGGTACCAAACCAGAACGTTTCCGCGAAGTTCGGCCGAACCCGAACATCCAGGTGTTCACTCAACTCTACTTATAATGATATGTAACAATGTCTTTTATTGGTTTAACGGTGTAACAATAATGACCCCCTTGGAGAATACTGGATGAGTGCATAGATGTACAGATCGGGTTTTACCCCGTCATATTGGATCAGTCAATTAGCACTATAAGACTGCCGGTATATACATAAAAGGACTGTTACACATTAATGAATGTTTATACTAATTAGGTCCGCAGGGAGTCATGTAGTGAATGCAGTATACATACCCTAGATCAAGTACGGGGCCACCCTGGTACTCCAAGCGGGTCAGTGTTGTAAGGGTTAAAACTCTAAACACTCAACTATGTATAGATTATATAAAGTAGAGTTGTGCCATGTGGCCACGCCTATTGTTAAAGACGAGATGTCGAAACACGTCTAAGAAGTGTCCATATGGCTTACTACAGTGGCTTAGCTGGCTCAGACACAACCCAGGCACCATCCGTGATTCATTCAGTCAGGAGTGGTGAGAGTGTACTGTGTTCAGCGGCACGCATGGTTCATGATTTTAACACAATGCTATTGTTTTTATGTTTTTTGTAAGTGCAAATTGGAAGAGGGAATTTTATGGGACTAAATGGTTACATTGTTGCGCTATGAGATTTCCCTTCTATCTTGCGATCTGAGTCAATAAGATCGGGGTAGTGATTGGAACGTATATGCCTGGATATTTCACATTGAAGGAAAGATCCGGTCGTAGACCTGGAATATATTACAGATAATAGATACTTGGGTGGCGTGTAAAGCTCATCCGGTGAGTGTATTACTTATAGGGTGCGGGATCACACGGTGTGGTGAGGACTCTATATTAAACCACAAAGGGCTTAACACACATGAGGATTCCATCCATCTTCCCATTTTTTCACTCCAATGAACTGATCTTTGATTGACATCGGACCTATGATCGTTTTGAATGAACTGTTTGGACTTGGTCCCCCTGCACATAGGATCATATATTGATGTCATTTTATGGATTTATATTGATCCATTTAGGTTTACTATAAGACTAAATAGTGTTGCTTTACTTAAAGGACTTTGGACTTTGAAGTGTTTTAATTGTGGTATTTGATTATAGCAGCAGCTGACTGACCCAGATGTGATATTGATATATACCGTATATACTCGTGTATAAGTCGACCCGTGTATAAGCCGACCCCTACTTTTGCCTAAAAAATATGGGAAAACGTATTGATCCGCGTATAAGCCTAGGGTGGGAAATGCAGCAGCCAGAACACAGGGACAGGGAGCCAGAACACAGGGACAGGGAGCCAGAACACAGGGACAGGGAGCCAGGACACAGGGATATTAGCCAGGACACAGGGATAGTAGCCAGGACACAGGGATAGTAGCCAGGACACAGGGATAGTAGCCAGGACACAGGGATTGTAGCCAGGACACAGGGATTGTAGCCAGGACACAGGGATTTTAGCCAGGACACAGGGATATCAGCCAGGACACAGGGATTTTAGCCAGGACACAGGGATTTTAGCCAGGACACAGGGATATTAGCCAGGACACAGGGATTGTAGCCAGAACACAGGGATTTTAGCCAGGACAAAGGGATATTAGCCAGGACACAGGGATATTAGCCAGGACACAGGGATATTAGCCAGGACACAGGGATTGTAGCCAGGACACAGAGACTGTAGCCAGAACACATAAGGGATGAGTAAGGTAGTTTCACATTAAACAGAGCTGTGCTGCTTCTAAGAGCCGTTCTGTGCTTGTAACTGTGACTAATCACATTGGAATGTAGAGAATGCTGAGAGAGAGCTGTGGCTCTTCACTGAGATCAGGAGGTGGGCGGGACTGAACAGCTAACATCAGCTTGTCCCACCCACCTGCCGACATCAAACTGAAAATCTGACACCTCTCTCAGCATTCTCTGCATTCCAATGTGATTAGTCACAGTTACAAGCACAGAACGGCTCTTAGAAGCAGCACGGCCCTGTTCAATGTGAAACTACTGATCACCCACAGACACTGACTCGGGTATAAGCTGAGGGGGGTCTTTTTCAGCACAAAAAATGTGCTGAAAAACTCGGCTTATACCCGAGTATATACGTTACTAATTACTTTCTCCCTGCCTAAACGCTGGATCAGTGAGATTAGATCTGGCAATTTTCTTGAGTAGTTTCAGGGCGATATATCTAAATAGATGGCCCTCCAGGCTGCTCCAACCTCCCCTTCTGTGGCATCCCCCCTCTCTGTAGCTGCTGTCTGGATCTCCCTCCTCGCCCTCCCCTTCCCGCTGGCTGCAGCTGCTTCTGGGTCTGGTGCTCACAGTCAGGATGTAGAGGGTGGGGGGCTGGTATACATATGTTTACCAGCCCCTTTTCTTTCCTGAATGAATGCAGACAGCAATCATACCAATCACTTCTGTGTTCATTTAACACTGAAGCATAGCAAACTGTGTTTGCTCTGCATCAGTTTGTGAATGAATAGGAATCTCTATACAGAGACTCCTATCCGTTAATCCACAGTGCAGCTCAGGCTGCAGAGAAACTATCTTCAGTCCTTTTGTCTGTCTCAAAAAAGTGTGTAGACCCCTGATGTCTTACCACCCCCCCCCCCACCAAAATAAATGTACCTGTTATAAATAAATAAAATGATAAAATAAATAAATAAATAAACATAGTAAGGGTAGATTTAGATGTGTGTCACTTGCCTCCGAAGCTCAATCCGCATTCGGATCATGCTCCAGAGGCTACTGACAGGCACCTGTTTTAACCTCATGTATGCAAACAAATGCTCCATACAACCATGTGTATTACACGTGGTTGTGGGGCATTTGCGATGCTTTCCCATTGACTTGAATGTGTAGTGTTTGGAGGACTTGCTGCTTGCCGATCGCTACAAGTTAGATCAACTTTGCCGCAGGCACAAAGCAAAGTATTGCGGTCACAGCATGTAAATACCCCCACCTCCTGCCTATTGCAGCTTAAGAGGGGGGGGGGGTTTAGTTGATGGATGGCAAAAACACAGCTCAAATGCACATTTTTGCCGCCCCAACTACAACTCTAAATGATGCCTAAAGCCTCGTTCATACTAGAGTGAGTCGTTTTTTACTGCACAGCTGTTCCGTGAATCCCAATGCATGCATTCCCATTGATGTTAATTAGGACACAGCTACTGCATGGGAATGCACAGGTGTTCCATACATTCCTCTGTAGACAGTCCAATTTATGTCAATTGGTGTCCATGTTGGTGCATGTTCCTGAACTCACACTGTCTACATTTGGGGCCAAGCACCTACACCCACATGGATGTCAGATGGAGAGCAGTGGCTCTGTCCTTGCAGCCACTGTGTCCCACTTTACATGAATGGGACTGCCTGCACAGGGATGCACAGAATACCTGTCCATCCCTTGTAGGTAAACACAGCCCTCCATGGGTGTACGCTTTAGTACACCTCATGTGAATGAGGCCTTAGTAAGAATTTTGTAAGTTATGTTGTGTTTATATGTACAAGTAAGGATTTTAGTGTTTTTGATAACTATTTGTGCAAATATTATGAGGCCTAAAAATCAGTAGCACCTTCTTTTTTATTTTACTGGTCATGCGTTTTCAGTACAAACTTTGAAAAATTAAATTCTCCAGATTTTGAAAAATGTGGCTATTTACAGTTTTATATATGTTGGATTTTCACCCTTTCTCAAAAAGGCACAATTTTTTTAAATTACAAATATTTGTTATTTATGAACAGGTTAACTTTTTATATTTAGTAGGAATTTAGCAGGAATTTAGTAAAATGTGCTGTGTTTGTATCTGATAATAATGATTTTGTGTATTTTTTGTGAAACTATTGTTTGATAAACATTTGCACGGATATAATGGGACCTTAAAAATCAGTAGCACCTTCTTTTTATTCCACTGGTAATGTACTTTTAGAAAATATATGGTTTGGGGGGGGGGGGGGGGGGCGTACTC
>BLSH010163322.1:215314-242381 GCA_018402905.1 Glandirana rugosa
GGGGGGGCATTTTACAAACTCTGAAAGCTGTAAGGGAAAAATAAAAAAGTGATAGCAAAATTTCAAAAATGGTTTAGCCACTAGCGTTTAAAAGTGGAGTGCAGCACATTCAAAACAGTAACATTTCGTGTTCTTGTGGCAGCAAAGATGGTCATTGCAAGGCATTGGACTAAACATTTTGCACCAGTCCTTTCTGAAGTATTAGATCTGGTGAATTTTCACTACTCCTTTGAAAAGATGTGTTCACATAGAAATGATACATGGGAGATATTTAACCACTTCCCGCCCGGCCTATTAACAAATGACGGCGGGGTGGGTGGTTCATTATCCTGAGCAGACGTCAGCATAGCAGATAGCAGACTATTGATGTGATCAGGATAAGCCGCGATCGCGTACCCATGGGGGCGCACATTGCGGCGATCGGTAATGCCGTGGCTCAGTCTGACCCACCACATTACCGACCGAGGCAAAAGGCTTCCACTGAACGTTTATCAGTGCAGCCCCCCTCAGGATCATCCCACTGGACCACCAGGGAGCTGGCCAGGACCACCAGGGAGCCCCCCAGGGACACCATGAGGAGGCCGCGCAAGACCACCAGGGAGACAATATAGCTCGCCCAGGACCACCAGGGAACCCCCACTAGACCACCAGGTAAGGGCAAAACAGTGCACTGTAGGGATGGCACTGTGCCCAAATATTATGCCTGCCAGTGCCATCCCTAACAGTGCTATATGCACCAGTGCCCACCAGTGCCATGTACCAGTGCCTACCAGTGCCCACATGTGCCACTTATCAGTGCCCACCTGTGCCACCTATCAGTGCCCACCTGTGCCACCTATCAGTGCCCAGCAATGTCACCCATCAGTGCCCAGTGCCACCAATCAGTGCCACCTATGAGTGCCCATCAGTGCCGCATATCAGTGCCACCTATCAGTGGCCATCAGTGCTGCATATATGTGCCCCGTCATCAGTGCAACTTTATCAGTGCCACCTCATCAGTGCCAATCTGTACTGCCTCATCAATGCCCGTCAGCGTAGCCTCATCAGTGCCCATCAGTGTAGCCACATCATTGCCTGTCTGTGAAGGAGAAAATGTACTTATACAAAGTTTTGTGACAGAAACAAAGACAATTTTTTTTTCAAAATTTTCGGTCTTTTTTTTTTGTAGCGCAAAAAATAAAAATCGCAGGGGTGATCAAATACCACCAAAAGAAAGAGCTCTATTTGTGGGAACAAAATGATAAAAAGTTTGTTTGGGTGCAGCGTCGCACGACCACGCAATTCTCATTCAAAGCGCAATAGCACTGAAAGCTGAAAATTGGTCTGGGTGGGAAGTGTTCTAAGTGCCTGATATTGAAGTGGTTAATAAACAGTAAAAAATGTGTGTAGAGAGCAGAAACTATTTTTATGTTTTTTTTTCTGATTTCCTTTCTTTCGATTGATGGCTACAGTGCGGATCTGAATTGCCAGGGCGCCGTCAATTGACGTCCGCTCCTTTGCGCACTCTGGGCGCACTCTCGCAGCCGCAGGCGGCACCTGCACGCCCACTATATGCTGTGTGAGCGTGTCCGCGGGTCGGGCAGACTCGATGTCCACTGAAGACCCGCGATCTCTTCACAGAGAGCCAGAACGGGGAACCGCCAATGTAAACATGGCGCTTCCCCGCTCTGTGAGAGGGGGCATGACAGATCTACTGATCAGTGTGATTAGGATCAGTTAAATCTATTCTGTCCCTGTCAGCCCCGTCCCCACACAGTGAGGGAACACATTTAACCCCTTGATCACCCCCTTGGTGTTAACCCCTACCCTGCCAATGACATTTATACAGCAATCAGAGGCTATTTCTGATCACTGTATAAATGTCATTGGTCCGAAAAATGTCAAAAATGTCTGACATGTCCGCCACTATGTCGCAGTCCCGATAAAAATCGCAGATCACTGCCATTACCAGTAAAAAAAAAATAAATAAAAATGCCATGAACCAATTTCCATAGTTTGTAGGCGCTATAACTTTTGCTCAACCCAATCAATATACGCTTATTGCAAAAATATGTACCAAATATACGTAGAACAATATAGATCGGCCTAAACTGATGAATGAATTTGTTTTTTTATTTTTTGTTTTTGGGATATTTATTATAGCAAAAAGTAAAAAAAAAATGTTCTTTTTTAAAAAAAATAAAAGCCACAGAATGGACCAAATACCACCAAAAGAAAGCTCTATTTGTGGGAAAAAAAGGATGCCAATTTTGTTTGGGTACAACGTCGCACGATGTGCAATTGTCATTCAAACAGTGTCAGCGCTGAAAACTGAAAATTGGTCCAGGCAGCAGGGGGGGGGGGGGGGTTAAGTGCCCAGTAAGCAAGTGGTTAAGGTTAATAAACCACTGCAATACATCGTACGTCTGTTAACATATTGGCACTGTCTCTATGTCTTTTTGTTTTAGAAGTATCACTGTATTTGCTGAGCTGTGACTACTTGTTTGATATACAGTACCGTTTTGTATTTTTAACTACCTTTGCTCTGTAATGTTTTAAAAACCTCAATAAAAATTATTATTATAAAAAAAGTGCAGGGCTGACAGCAAAACAGTTAAACATTTATATCAACCATATATTCACATAATTATGATATGAATAAAGTGATTTTAAATGTAAGTGAAGGAATGTTTAATTTTGTTATAGAGATAGGCTTGCCGTGTAACTTGTGTTACAAGGTTTGATCCTCAGTCAGGTTTTTGTTAGTGGGGCTTTGATTTCCCTGAACTTCCTGTTCCAATGACAACATTATCACTGGGACAGGAAGTAAGGAAACCTCTCTCTAGCAGAGCCACAGCAGCAATAAAGTAATGTTTTATAGGAGTCTGGAAAAAAAGTTAAAACCTCGATTAGCTTCTGGTTAGTAATACATTTGCCATGATTTCCTATATTAACTGGAAGGGAAGTTAGGGCAAATGTTTTGAATGGGCCAATAGGCAGCCATAAAACCTGACAGAGGTCCTAGCCTTTCCAACTGTATCTACATTTTAAAAAATAGTTTTGGCTGGAGTTACACTTTAATTCATTCAATTTAGGTATAGGGAGAAAATAATATAACTATATACAATTACGATATATAACACTGTATGGTCATTTATAAGCATCTGCAACCTTTTCTGTACCTAAAAATTCACCGCATATCATCTAAAAATGCTCCATTGTTGCAAGCAATTACTGAGCATTTGCCAGTTTGAACTTTTTGAACATCGCGATTTGCACTTTATAAATGTGGGGAATGTTGTTGATAAATATGCAGTGAAGGGAATTGGATTTGGCACAGTTACATTTTGTTATATGTAATGTCAGACCAAACATTGGCAGCAAAAAGAAATGTCCTATTTCAATATGGAGCTAATATATATACTACCTAATTCCTTTTTTACTAACTAGATGCACAAAAAAACATCAACTGGGAGATTCAGCGCTTTGATGGCTGGTTTAACAACCTTATTCAACATAAGAGATGCTCTGCAGGTAAAGTAATGTTTAGTTTTAAGACCAGGCCTTTTTTGTAACTTTTTGCTTACAAGATTAAACTAGTATTTTTTGGTAGAAAATTACTTAGAACCCCTAAACATTATATATTATTTTTTATCAGAGATGGTAGAGAATAAAATGGCGATTGTTGCAATATTTTATGGCACACCGTATTTGTGCAGTGGTCTAACTAACGCACTTTTTTGAGAACAAACACACTTTTTAAATTAATATAAAACAAAACAGTAAAGTTAGCCCAATGTTTCTGCATACTGTGAAAGATGATATTACATCTTATCTATGAGTAAATAGATACCTAACATGTTATGCTTTAAAATTGTGCACACTCGTGGAATGGCGGCAGACTACGTACTTAAAAATCTCCATAGGTAACGGTTTAACATTTTTTACAGGTTACCTGCTTTAAGTTACAGAGGAGGTCTAGTTCCAGAATTATTGCTCTTGCTCTAATGATCGCAGCGATACCTTACATGTGTGGTTTGAACACTGTTTACATATGCAGGCGTGACTTATGTATTCGTTCGATTCTGCATGCAAGCTCGGAGGGACGGGGCACTTTATCATTTTTTTTTCTTATTTATTTTACTTTTTATTTTTACACTATCACTTTAAAACAAAAATGTGATCACTTGTAATAGAAATAAGCATGACAGGGCCTCTTTATTGCGATATCTGGGGTCAAAAAGACCTCAGATCTCACATTTACACTTAAAAGCTAAAATCTCTTCCACCTCCTATAAAAGTGATCTGCTACCGGGACCACTTTTATTAGACGCAGAATCACCCACAGTACAAGATAATACTGGCGTTATGGCAGCTAGCTGTTGCCATAACAGCAGTATTTAATGTCAAAGTAATGACGTAAAATGTATTTGGGCAGTCTTGACGTTTTTAAAGATTCATTATATATACAAATTAAATTCAAGTGGAAATTTCCATGAAACCAATTTTCATATATGGGTATTTGATAAAAAAACTAAACAAAACAACGGTGCTTGTCATGCTCCTTTGGGAGTGCAGAATGTTACACAGAAAGAATGCCATCTCTATGTGTTGCAATTAAAGTTATTTTTGGCTGTAATTTATTTTTTGACATTTCTAATTTAGGTTCTAGGCTGATGCGCCTTATGCCACCTGCCTATTCTGATGGAGTCTATCAAGCTATGCAAGAACCACATCTACCCAACCCAAGAAAACTCAGCAATGTAGCTATGAAAGGAGACTCTGGTCAATCCTCTCATCGGAACCGGACAGTCCTGGGGGTGTTCTTTGGTAGTAATGCACACACAAAGCATTTGCTTTACATTCAAAAAAATGTATATGCATTTGTGATCTTTCCCCATTTAATCATAGCATAGGGAGAGCAATTAGTGAGCCTTCCATCACTGAAACTAATGTTTGAAAATTGATGGAAGGTTTTCCTCCAAAGAGACAAATCCAACCAGCAGTAGGATGTCCAACACTCAATAATGCATGTCTCTATATAGTGTAGACCCACTTGGCGCTACTTTAAAGTGCACCAGTACCCAAACTAGGAGCAGTGAAGCATTTAATATTCTTAACCAGCATTAAAAGAGTTTTACATCCAGCCCTCATTGACTTCTGTAGGAGCTGTCAAAGCTCGGAAGCTTACCTTCAGTTTTACAAAAGAGGAAGCTTCTTTCCCACTATCTTCTCTGGCAACAGGGAGTTGACAGACTGCAAACCTTCTAATGCAAACCAACATCAGGTTCTGTAAACTGTTACAAGCTGACTAAAACCTAATTAATCCACAGTACTCGCAGTCACAAAGGACAGAAATTGCTTATTTTAATGCTCTTTTAAAGCTGCTTGATAAGAATACTTGAATGTCTATTTTATGGGCACAGGTATGCTTGAACTTTGGACAAACAGCTAAATACACAGCTAGAATATGTCACAGATCAGCTGCAAAGCTGATCTGTCAAGTTTAATTCTACACATATTCAATTTTGACTTGTTACTTGTGCCCCAGATCCCAGTTCCTAGTACCTGTTCTGACTTCCTAGTCCTTGTTCTGGGCTCCAGTGTGTTCCTTATATGCCACATCCAGCATTGTTCCTTCAGCTTGTCTCCTCTGAACTCCAACCAGCATCTTGTCTCCCCAGATTCAGCTCCTATGGTTAGGCCCCACATGGATGAAATGCATTGGGGGGGGGGGGGATTCTTCTATGGGTGGAGAACTGAGCTGAGGCCACTTATCGTCACCTTACTATTTTAGTTTTGCTGCCTGCTGAGCTTTGGGCCGGGCGCCAATTTTCTGTAGTTTGCACAAGAGTCAAGTGTTAAAGCGTTTGTTAACCCCCCCCAAAAAAAGGTCCTGTTCCCTTAAAGCATGTTATACAGCACAGTGCTTGAAACACCTGGCTGATGTTGCCTGGCTATACCCTGCTGAGCCCTGACACCATTGTCAGCGTACGTGCCTCCGTCAGCCGCAGCCCCCTATCTGTCTCCTGTGTCCTCTCCTAAGTCCTTTTCCCCCTCCCCTCTCTGTCTGCTCGGGTCAGTGCCTGCCCCCCCCGCTCCTGCTGTTCTCACATTTAACATTAAATGCTCCCATCCCCTCTGTATTAGAACAATAAGTTCTCCTGTGTCTGTGTTGTATCATAAATATGCTTATCTGTACTGAAAACACAAAGTCTTTCTGCGATCATGTGACTCCTCAGCTCTTTCTCTCCTCTCTTCTCTCCTCCCCACTGGAACTGTCAGCTGGGCAGAGGAGAAGGGAGAGGAGGCACCTGAGCTCAGGAAAACTGTGTGTTATCAGTACAGATAAGCATATTTATGATATAACAGAGATAGAGGGGAACTTATTGTTCTAATACAGAGGGGATGGGAGTATTTTATACAAGTGGCTTAACAGCCACTTTAAGTAGAGAGGAATGCTGCATGCGGCAGATGGGGAATACACCTGAGCAGAAACTGGGATGCACAGGAACACATTGGAGACTGGAGAGCATAAGGATTGAACTGGTGCTGAAATAGTTACTATGAACTTGGAACAGGGACTAGGAACTCAGAACAGGGACAAGGAACGTGGAACAGGGACAAGGAACTTGGCACAGGGACAAGGAACTGGGCCTACAGCTAGGAATGCTATCTATTACTAAGGCAGGGGCATAACCATAGGGGTTGCAGGGTTTGCAACTGTAATTGGGCCCCATGGTCCAGGGGGCCCATGTGCCTCCCTTGTACACCAGAATAGGAGGGATGTTGGGGGTGGCATTTAGAGAAACCAATCTCCTCCATTTTCTTCTATCCAGTTTACTTGTCTTCTGCTGTTTCCAGGGTCCCTGTGTGCTTCCCTGGTCCCCCCCCACAGAGCTGCTGTCTTCCCCCCTCCTCTCTCTTGCCAGCTGCTGTAGAAGATGTATCATGATGGAGGAATGGGAATGGGTTGGTAAATTTGTAATTTACTGGCTCCTTCCTTTTCTGAATGAACAGAGTCAGTGATTGGTACCAATTGGTTAATTCATAACTGAAGCATACTAAACAGTTTTTACTATACTTCTGTTTCTGAATGAATGGGAGGCTTGGTGCCCAGCTATTCCTGTTTATTCATTCTGTGCAGCTGAGGCTACACAGATGGAAATTGAGATCTGAGGTTTGTTTAGATCCCTGGTATATCATCAAAGCCCCCCCCAACAGAGCTCCTAAAAAAATTGTAAAAATAAATTTGTAAAAGAAATAGAATAAAATGGTAAAAAAATAATAAAATTAAGATAAAAACTAAAAACTACTGACACCAGTGAGGGAACTATCAGGATTGCAAAGGTTGCAATTGTGACCCTGGCATTTCACCACCTTCGGAAGGCTGAAGATGGCAGAAAGGGGGCCCGCTGCAGAACTTGTGAAAGGGCCCCGCTGTGGTACCGTAATAAAGGGACCCGTGATAGGGGTAAAGGGCCCCAGGATCAGTGGGAAGAGGAAAGGGCCCTGACCAGGGGTCCTTTCATAATTTCTTGCACCGGGGCCCTGAAGGTTCTAGTTACACCTCTGTTAAGGTAAAGATTGCTAATCTAATTGCAGCTTAAATTGTGGTGCTAATTGATAGACTGCCCGGGAAGTTGCTATGTAAAACCCCAGGCGGGGTCAGGAGATACCTAAATCTCCAGTCTTTGTAAACATGTAACAGAAGTACTTTGCATGTAGAGCTGTGGAACTTCAAGAAGCAAGTCAAACTTGCATACCCAAAGAATAAGTAACAGGCCAGCCTTGCATTAGAGTATAAATATGAGAAGCCTGTGAGCTACCGTGTGCATTCACTCCAATTAAGCCAATACCAAAAATACTATTAAACAAAAGCCGGCTGCTGGCACTGTTCACAGTCTCATATACATGTGCAGAAATTAAAATGCAATAACAGTAGTGCCGTGCTAGTCCTAATTATATAAGGTGCTATACAGTATGCAAACAATAATTAAATATAGTGCTTATTTGCAAACAATTAACATATATCATACATAATTGAAAAACCACACAATTTTTCTTCAATGTGCATCCATAGTGAACTAACAATAATGCATCAGTTCATAGTGAAAATAAAAACATGCAGCAATAAATGTCTTCTTTTACACTTAAATTAGTGTCATAATCAACAATGTTCAATATTCATCCAGTGCTTTGGTATTCCAAAAAGTGACCCGTGCTTCAGTGTTCCTTAAATACACGCTAGTGACAACACTTTGGTATTCTCCTCACCTCAGGGTGTGTGACCTCACAATTAGGTTTGGTCAATTAGCGCAATTGAGCCACCCCTGGGCTCACTTATCAAGGAATATCCAAGCTTCTGAGTTAATCCTCAGACCAGTCTCCTCCATACATGCAGGGAAAAAACAATCTACATAGTGCCTGAATCCTTTTTAAAACCATACGCTTTATTTGAAACTCCAAAATAGGTACTCACATTCTCAAGGCGCTTTCAGTGCACCAATCTATAACACACAATCTTATTTGGTGACCATTAGATGTAAAGCCGCACACTTGTGATCTATCAGCTGCTATTTGACACTGTGAACACGTGTCTTCTTCAGAGTTTTGCCGAAACTTTATTGTGAGGTCACACACCCTGAGGTGAGGAGAATATCAAAGGGGGAGCACATAAGTGTTGTCACTAGTGTGTATTTAAGCAACACTGAAGTACGGATCACTTTTTGGCTTACCAAAGCACTGGATGAATATTGAACATTATTGTTTATGACACTAATTTAAGTGTAAAAGCTGACATTTATTGCTGCATGCATTTATTTTCACTATGCACTGATGCATTATTGTTAGTTCACTTTGGATGTACATTGAAGAAAAATTGTGTGTTTTTTCAATTATATATGATATGTTAATTGTTTGCAAATAAGTACTATATTTAATTATTGTTTGCATACTGTATAGCACCTTATATAATTAGGGCTAGCGCGGCACTGCTATTATTGCCTTTTAGGTCATCCTTACTTGACTGTAGAACTACAGGTAGTTGCAGCTGATCTGTGACATAATGTATAAAGGGGAACTATTTCACCTCTCAGGGGGCTTCTACTTGTTACGTGTAGGCAGTTTTGTGAATCAATCACCGCAGGCCAAGTAGTAAGGTCCTTGACCTCCACTGCAGAGGCAGCAAATCCATGAATGGACAGTAAAGGAGCAGCACCGTACTCCCTGTTATCAACACATGAGCACTGCAGCAGTGACTGACTAGCTGCCCCGTCTAAATGCTGCAATATAGGGAATAAAAACAAATCTTGGTATGTACACTATTTGAATTTAAAACACATTTTGTTCACTTTTAACCTTCTAGACACATTGCACTATCTGCTTCAGTTTCATTACATTATAATGACGTTTCCAGACATTTATTAGACATTAAAAAAAACACATATTATAACATTTTAATATTCATGGAGTGAGTACAATAATAATGTATAATATGTAATAATGACGATGATATTAATAATGTTAGATACGATTAGCATCACAATTTGTTTGTTCAAGGTATATTCACAAAAAGATGTGTTTTTCTTTGCATTTCTGTTAATGAACATAATGTAATTGGTTTAGGGTGTGCTTTGAGTTGCCATATGAGAAAACAATGATGCAACTGTTGAAGAATTTTTTGATGTCTTCAGTGCATGTAAAGGCAGAGGATAAATACCAGGATTTGTAGTCAGTCAGTGAAACGAAAAGAACAATACATGTTTCACTTTTAAATAAAACACTCTAACACGCCAACAAATCCTGGGAACACAAAATAGTTTGTCTCTCTTTTTTATGTTGAGGAGAAAGCTACACATAGACCATCAGATGATTATTTTCTTATTCTGCCACAGTATGACACATGTAACGGGTAAAAAAACACGAAATTGGGATCCTACTATGCAGTGGTGCATGACCACGATTTAATCTCCCCTCAGTATCTGGGTGTTTTGTAATATACTGTATTTAATGTGTATTTAAATATTTTTCATTGAATTTTGCAAGATATTACAAAACACAGAGACAGTGGGCAGATACAACCAAGCCCACACAGGGGCTGCTGCCTTAACTCACCGATATACATAGGAACAAACATAACTTAGTATCCTATAGCAAACATCTATTAGTAGACATTAAGAAGAGAACAAGGTGCATGGCTCAAGCTCAAGTATAAATAATAAACAGAAGCATCCAAACCCATTTGGGAACTCAAATCTCCTAAAATAATATAATCAGTACTATATAGATCTAATGGAGTGGCTGCAGAGGGGTTATCTAACCAACATGATCAAACTTTATAAAACAGGACCAAACTTTATAAAACTTATCAGGACAACCTCTATTTAGGTAGGAGGAGATTACTTTTTTCAGCATAATGAAATGGCCTTTTGGGCATAGAATAGTAGCAAACATAGGAGAGTTTGCAGGGCTAGTTCCTCTATTAAACCCAACAAGCAGAACTTGGTGTTAAAGCAATAGGGATCTGTACCAAAGAATTAATAACATCAAGAACACTGCCAGTATGATACAATTTCTGGGCACAGCCAAAATGTATGAATTAAATCTCAGAGCAAAAAAGGAGAGAAAAAAAGAAAAAAGACGGACTTTTAAGGTTGCCACAAGATTCCCGAATAGAAAAAGTCATACTTGTGTAAGTTAAAAGGCATATTTATTAGTATACATTAAAATTGATTCAATGAACGAGCGATCCTAGGTTGTCGACATTCATCAACCTTCCATTTGGGCCCTCCACACATAAAAGACTGGTTGTGTACCTTCTTCTATTGGGCCATAGATAGCTATGACCCTTCTTACGATGATTGATGTCGGACACCTCCCTATTTTCCAATTTGGAACAGAAATCATGCGACACTAATGTCTTGTATCATTTTTCTTCCCTGTTCATTGAATCAATTTTAATGTATACTAATATACAGTGGGTACGGAAAGTATTCAGACCCCCTTAAATTTTTCACTCTTTGTTATATTGCAGCCATTTGCTAAAATCCTTTAATTTCATTTTTTTCCCTCATTAATGTACACAAAACACCCCGTATTGACAGAAAAACACAGAATTGATGACATTTTTGCAGATTTATTAAAAAAGAAAAAGTGAAATATCACATGGTCCTAAGTATTCAGACCCTTTGCTCAGTATTTAGTAGAAGCACCCTTTTCATCTAATACAGCTATGAGTCTTTTTTGGAAAGATGCAACAAGTTTTTCACACCTGGATTTGGGGATCCTCTGCCATTCCTCCTTGCAGATCCTCTCCAGTCCTGTCAGGTTGGATGGTAAACGTTGGTGGACAGCCATTTTTAGATCTCTCCAGAGATGCTCAATTGTGTTCAAGTCAGGGCTCTGGCAGGGCCATTCAAGAACAGTCAAGGAGTTGTTGTGAAGCCACTCCTTCATTATTTTAGCTGTGTGCTTAGGGTCATTGTCTTGTTGGAAGGTAAACCTTCGGCCCAGTCTGAGGTCCTGAGCACTCTGGAGAAGGTTTTCATCCAGGATATCCCTGTACTTGGCCGCATTCATCTTTCTCTCGATTGCAACCAGTCGTCCTGTCCCTGCAGCTGCAAAACACCCCCACAGCATGATGCTGCCACCACCATGCTTCACTGTTGGGACTGTATTGGACAGGTGATGAGCAGTGCCTGGTTTTCTCCACACATACCGCTTAGAATTAAGGGCAAAAAGTTCTATCTTGGTCTCATCAGACCAGAGAATCTTATTTCTCACCATCTTGGAGTCATTCAGGTGTTTTTTAGCAAACTCCATGCGGGCTTTCATGTGTCTTGCACTGAGGAGAGGCTTCCGTCGGGCCACTCTGCCAGAAAGCCTCGACTGGTAGAGGGCTGCAGTGATGGTTGATTTTCTACAACTTTCTCCCATCTCCCGACTGCATCTCTGGAGCTCAGCCACAGTGATCTTTGGGTTCTTCTTTACCTCTCTCACCAAGGCTCTTCTCCCCCGATCAGTTGGCCGGACGGCCAGCTCTAAGAGGGGTTCTGGTCGTCCCAAACGTCTTCCATTTAAGGATTATGGAGGCCACTGTGCTCTTAGGAACCTTAAGTGCAGCAGAATTTTTTTTGTTACCTTGGCCAGATCTGTGCCTTGCCACAATTCTGTCTCTGAGCTCTTCAGGCAGTTCCTTTGACCTTATGATTCTCATTTGCTCTGACATGCACTGTGAGCTGTAAGGTCTTATATAGACAGGTGTGTGGCTTTCCTAATCAAGTCCAATCAGTATAATCAAACACAGCTGGACTCAAATGAAGGTGTAGAACCATCTCAAGGATGATCAGAAGAAATGGACAGCACCTGAATTAAATATATGAGTGTCACAGCAAAGGGTCTGAATACTTAGGACCATGTGATATTTCAGTTTTTCGTTTTTAATAAATCTGCAAAAATGTCAACAATTCTGTGTTTTTCTGTCAATATGGGGTGCTGTGTGTACATTAACTACTTCAGCCCCGGAAGGATTTCACACTTTTTGCGATTCGGCACTGCGTCGCTTTAACTGACAATTGCGCGGTCGTGCGACGTTGTACCCAAACGAAATTTGCATCCTTTTTTTCCCACAAATAGAGCTTTCTTTTGGTGGTATTTGATCATCGCTGCGTCATTTCTGATCGCCGCTATAAACACAATTTTGCAAAAAAACCCAAATACCTTACTTTTTGCTAAAATACAAATCCAAAAAAAATACAAATTTTTATTTTTTTTTTATCGGTTTTGGCCGATTTATATTCTTCCTCATATTTGTGATAAAAAAAAATTGCAATTGGCATTTATTGATTGGTTTGCACAAAAGTGGCCGCGTTTACGGATGATGAGAATTCATTTCTGGGGTTTTTTTATTTTTTTTATTTTTTACTAGTAACGGCGGCAATCTGCGATTTTTAGCGGTACTGCGATATTGGGGCAGACATGTCGGACCATTTTGACACTTTTTTGGGACCATTGGCATTTATACAGAGATCAGTGCTATAAAAATGCACTGATTACTGTGTAAATGCCATTGGCAGTGAAGGGGTTAACCTGCAGGGGGCGCTCTAAGGGTTAACTGTGTTCCCTGGGCGTGTTCTAACTGTGTGTGGGCTGCCCTGGCTGGGGAAGGGAAGTGATCACAGCTTCCATGTAGAGGAAGGCTGTGATCACAGCCCTTCCCCCTCTCACAGAACGGAGGTCCGTGTTTACTTACACAAACCTCTGTTCTCTCAGTGCGGGGGGGCATCGCGGGTAGCCGGCAGCGATCGAGTCCGCCGCACCCGCTCCCTGGCACCCCCCGAACACAGTGAGCGCAAGGGCGCGCCACCGGCGGCGCGCGCTCACAGTGCACGATCTCGGAGCCGCCGTCGTATGATGGCGGTTTGCGATATCGAGCCACTTTGTCGCCGTCAACCTGCGGTTGATGGTCGGCAAGTGGTTAATGAGGGAAAAAATGAACTTAAATGATTTTAGCAAATGGCTGCAATATAACAAAGAGTGAAAAATTTAAGGGGGTCTGAATACTTTCCGTACCCACTGTATATATGCCTTTTAACTTACACAATTTGTGATCACTTTTTCTATTCAGGAATCTTGTGGCAACCTTAGAAGTCCATCTTTTTTCTCTCCTTTTTTGCTCTGAAACATAATTGGATGCGTGCCACTCCTTGCTATACATGTCTCATTTGTTCTCTATTCTAGTATGAATTAGATCTGGGAAATGAGTGCACCTCCAACAAAAGGAGGAGATGCTGGGATCCATTTTGTGGAGCATATGAGTTTTGAAATAGGCCCTATGAATAATTTTGAATTGAATCAGTTTATCTCTGACAGACACTTAAGGAGTGAAAGGGAATTCCCATAACTTGAACCCAACAAAGTTAAGCTTACTTGTGTCCTTTTTTCTTGTCTTTATTCTGGGAGGACTGGCCTGATGCTGGTTCTCAGGATATACAGCTGATTGCATTCAGATCCATTTTAGAGCAAGTGTGTGTCTGATTTTCATGGATGTCAAAAATAATCAGCAGTTGGCATACCAGCTTGCTGAAATAACCAGCTTTATTTATATGAGGGAGACTGAACCAGGAAACCACTGACACATTCCAGTTCTATTTACTAGTAAATACAAAAAAGAAATAACTTTCAGCCAATAAGATACAACACTAATGTAGTTGAAAGATTAAAATCAGTACAAAGAAGTAATGTATAAAGCATTAATATACACAGTATAAAGAGATAAAAAACTGCGCTAAAGTTATTTAAATATTATTAGCTGATGACAGAAATATGTTACTGAAGTTGCAGCTGCAACCTGAAAACCACCGACACCAATGGTATAAACAATCTGTTATAATAAAAGGCTGTGCTGCCCCTCATAGATCACCATGAGGGTGTGGGAAAACAGTAAAAGCCCATATATCATGAGGTAAATAATAGTTCATAAATGCAAATCTCCACACAGTTCTAGTTCACCACAGTAAAAATTCAGCACTCCGTATTATTCAACCGCACCAGTGATTCCACCATCGTTTGTAAAAGATGTCCCCTTACCAGAAAGGGTGGACCTCTTAATTATAGGAGGTCAGCAACGCCAATGGCCTCTCAACCCAGCCAAGGTATAAACAGCATAAGCTTTAGGTCCTCCGGTGTCTCCTACAGTATCTCACAAAAGTGAGTACATCCCTCACATTGTTGTAAATATTTTATTCTATCTTTTCATGTGACCACACTGAAGAATATACTCTTTGCTACAATGTAAAGTAGTGAGTGTACAGCTTGTATAACTGCTGTCCCCACAAAGTACACCCCTAAGTGAAAATGTCTAAACTGGGCCGAAAGTGTCAACGTTTTGTGTGGTCACCATTATTTTCCAGCACTGCCCTAACCCTCTTGGGCATGGAGTTCTTCAGAGCTTCACAGGTTGCCACTGGAGTCCTCTTCCACTCCTCCATGACATCACGCAGCTGGTGGATGTTGGAGACCTTGCGCTCCTCCACCTTCCGTTTGAGAATGTCCTACAGATGCTCAATAGGGTTTGGGTCTGGAGAAATGCTTGGCCAGTCCATCACCTTTACCTTCAGCTTCTTTAGCAAGGCAGTGGTAGTCTTGGAGGTGTGTTTGGGGTCGTTATCTGAAGGGAGGGGATCTCGTCACAGTACATGTTGGCATTCATGGTTCCCTCAATGAACTGTAGCTCCCCAGTGCCAGCAGCACTCATGCAGCCCCAGACCATGACACTCCCACCATCATGCTTGACTGTAGGCAAGACATACTTGTCTTTATACTCCTCACCTGGTTGCCGCCACACACGCTTGACACGACCTGAACCAAATAAGTTTATCTTGGTTGCATCAGACCACAGGACATGTTTCCAGTAATCCAAGTCCTTAGTCTGCTTTTCTTCAGGAAACTGTTTGTGGGCTTTCTTGTGCATCTTCTTTAGAAGAGGCTTCCTTCTGGGACAACAGCCATGCTGACCAATTGTAGTGTGCGGCGTATGGTCTGAGCACTGAAAGGCTGACCCCCACCCCTTCAACCTCTGCAGCAATGCTGGCAGCACTCATACATCTATTTCCCAAAGACATCCTTTGGATATGACACTGAGCACGTGCACTTAACTTCTTTGCTTTACCATGGCAAGGCCTGTTCTGAGTGGAACCTGTCCTGTTAAACCTCTGTATGGTCTTGGCCACCGTGCTGCAGCTCAGTTTCAGGGTTTTGGCAATCTTCTTATAGACTAGGACATCTTTATGTAGAGCAACAATTTTTTTTCAGGTCCTCAGAGAGTTCTTTGCCATGTTGAACTTCCAGTGACCAGTATGAGAGAGTGAGAGCAATAACACCAAATTTAACACACCTGCTCCCCTTTTACACCTGGGACCTTGTAATACTAACGAGTCACATAACATCAGGGAGTGAAAATGGCTAATTGGGCCCAATTTGGACATTTTCACTTAGGGGTGTACTCACTTTTGTTGCCAGCAGTTTAGACATTAATGCCTGTGTGTTGAATTATTTTGAGGGGACAGCAAATTTACATTGTTATATAAGCTGTACACTCACTACTTTGTAGCAAAGTGCCATTTCTTCAGTGTTGTCACATGAAAAGATATAATAAAATATTTTAAAAAATGTGAGGGGTGTACTCACTTTTGTGAGATACTGTATGTTCCATAAGCATCTCCTCTCGGAAAAAGGAAACAGGCTCCCACTATTATTTACCTCTTGATATATGGCCTTTTACTGTTTTTCCACACCCTCATGGTGATGTATGAGGGGCAGCACAGCCTTTTATTATAACAGATTAATATAAACAGCTGGAAGTTCTGCTTGAAATAAGCAGCATCACTGATAATTGAAGGATTAGGTTACCGGGACACAGTTATTATTAATTCACAGTTAGAAGAGTATAATCCTAAACACATAACCATATGATTATAAAACGTCTACTTACAGGTTATCATGTGATGTCTGAAATATTTAGTATAGAGGACTTGGGATGTCCAATTGAGTTTTTAAATATTAAAATACCAGCTGGAGATGATGTCTTTGATCCAGAAAACACTGGCAATGTGGTTCTTCCATTTCGGAGAAGTAAATGGTGTAAGCAGAGTGGCAGTAGTCCAAATAACCCAAGATATCAGGTAACATATGAACAGAGAACACAGACCAGATCTATATCACTGTTCCCACACAATGTTACATCTAAATCAATCTATCTATCTATCTATCTATCTATCTATCTATCTATCTATCTATCTATCTACAGAATATTTTTGTACACTGAATATTGATCCAAGTGTTTGTAAAATCCCTTGTACCTAGTATTAAATTATTCACTTTATAACCTTATTTGTAGTAGCTATCTGTAACATGGATGGTTGTTTACCCATGTTTTTTTTTTTCAGATAAATTCAGTGACTGCATGGATTGATGGAAGCTCTATATATGGTAACTCTCACTCCTGGTGTGATGCATTGAGAAGTTTCACTGGTGGGAGACTGGCATCTGGATCAGATTCACTGTTTCCAAGAGAAGCAGATGACATGCTTATTATGTGGAGGCCTGCTCACTTTACTGCAGAAAGTAAAGGATCTGGAACAATTTATGGTAATGTACTAATCAAGATCTGTTCGATAAAATGTAGTATAGCTATAGATCACTGATCCCAACCCCTGTCAGTACTTGATGAAGCATGCATACTGTGCTCCTGCTGAAGTTTGAATAATTTTGTTTCCTGAGAAATATATGTCTGCTGCCTTTGACAACCATTTATTATAGAAATGCTAGATGCCTGGCTGATTCAATGTTTTTTGAGGCTTTGATACAGAACAAGAATGCAGATCAGGAATCCTAACTTTCCTAGGTGTATATCTTTTCTGCATCAATGACAAAGAAGTTATGGAAGCCAAAGACAGCCAAGTAGAGTTTCCAAAAATAAGAAGAAGTCAGCAACGGGGGCCTCCATGAATCTCTTAGTATAGGTTCCTTTTAGGTGCCTACGGACACAAGATAATCTTTACCCGATAATTACCTAGTTATATTCATTTATATGGCTTTATGAAGTTCCTGTGATCTACCTAGACATCACCTGACAGACTCTTCTATAGGGAAGCATTGAAGGGCTGGGTTGCATTTTGATGGTAATTACCCTGATAAGTCTCCATCAGAGGTGATTTCTCAGTGCTCCCTCTCCAAAAGCATACACATGTACAGATCAGCTAATCCAAACCAGTAAGTTTATGGAAATATCTTTTTTTCTATATACTGTATTTTTTTTTTTTAAGATTTTAGCTTTGGATGATTAGAGTGTATCATGCAGTTTTACTCCATTCAAGAGCTACCTTTTTTATACACTACATCTCACTGCACCCTTTAAAAAAAGTAAAAACGGTAAGGTCTGCTTTAAGCCAAACAATAATGTAAAAGTTTAAAAATCATCTCTACAGCCAAATGCCTCCACATACAGCTTTAAGACATCTGCAATGTATGTTATTTATAGGATTTATATATATATTCAGTGTTCCCTTTCCCTGCTGTACAGTGTTTTTTTGACAATATCTTGCTTATTCGCCTTATAAATAGCTGAGATTTAGCTTCAAGATCTCCTGCCTGCATAGATTTCAATGCGATTTGATGCCAAGTTCAGGTTGGGTGAACTTCAACCAATCGAAGCAAACCAAACCCAGGCACACTCATTCATTCCTAGTCTTTACATGATATTCTGCATGCAAAATTACTCTCCGTTTATACAGTATGTTTTACATATGTACTATATAATAAACACTAGATGATACTTTCTGGTCCAAAATGTATATACTATAATTAGAACATGGTTAAACCAATACTAGCAATTACTGTAATTATGTACATCATTAAAAATGCTAATTGAAGGTTATTTCTCTCTATTTTCTCTGACATTTCCTCCTTATATGTTGTTTTATTGGTATAAGATGATTTCTCATTCCATTGCTTCTGCTTGGGCCCTTTTTCTTAATAGCAGCTAGAGCCTTTTCTTTTATTATGTTTTCCTTTATATTAATACTTCCCAAACATAGTTTTTCTGGTTAAAAAATGTTAAAGCCCAACCTAAGCCTCAGCTTAAACTTTTTCCTCAGTTTTAGATAGACTTGGAATAAATAAATATGTTCCTCTGACAGTCTGTGACAGGTATTTTCTTAAAATGCTAGTTGCCTGGCAGTCACTGACTTTCATACTTAGACCTTGTTCCCACTGGCATACTTAAGTTACGGGCCGTGCTTTCCAATATAGGATGCACAGGTGATCCATGCAGTCCCATTGATGTCAATTTGACATCCATGTGGGTATGGATGCCTTTTCCTGAATGCAAAGAGTGTGAGTTTGAGAGCATGCACCCTCACGCACCTGTACCCATCTAGATATTGAATTTGGAGCAGCTGTTGTGTCCATGCAGTCACTGCATCCCAACTGACATGAATGAGATTGCCTGCACTCAGATTCACAGAACACCTGTGCATCCTGTGTAGGGATGAGCCCACGGTTCGAGTCACCCATTCGTCAAATTGTGAACATTTTGGGGTGTTCGCGGCGACTTCGCCCACCACGGAGCGCCCCATAATGCATAGCGAGATGACGGCACGCACAGCTCCTCCATGGGAGGGCTACTGCCATGTGCACTCGCTGTGTTTTGACAGTTTATTTATATGCAAGGGCAGGGCCACCCAGTGACGTAGCGGGTGACCCCTCTCCCTTCTGATGTCATGTGACGTCAGAGGGGCGGCTCACTGAATTACATCACCGGGTGGCCCCGTCCTTGATTATAAATAAACTGTCAAAATAAAGAGAGCTCAGTCAGAGGGAGCCCTCCCATGGAGATGGAGCTGTTGCGTTTTTTTTTGTTTCGGGTCTGTCGCATGCTGTGATTGACAATGGATTACAACGGGGGGCACTTTTTTTTTCTTTTTTAATAAAGTACTTGTCCCTAATTGTCTCCTGTGTTTTTTTCTTTTTTGACACTTTTTGGTGAATTAGTAGGGGTACAATGTACCTGATACTAATTTAAATAGGGGGGCGGGCTTATTAATACACTTTTTATGGCAAGAATTTGCTTATTAGCCTTTAAAATTAGCACTTTTGATTTTACATGTTCGGGTCCCATTGACTTGAACGTTTTTCAAATTTTTTGTCTGTTCACATGTTCTGGTGCGAACCGAATGGGGGGTTGGGTGGGGGGGGGTTTGGCTCATCCCTAATACGGTGTAGACAAACACAGCCCTTTCCACATATGTATGCGTAAGTACACCCATATGAACGAGGCATTTGAGTCGCTGAAAACAAACATTCAGATTTAGAAAGTGAACTCTCTCTCTTATTTTTGTACTTGTTCCAAGACAATGGTACCTCCCTTCACCCTATTCACTGAACTGAATGTGTATGAATGTACATTCACTTTGTGAAGTGAAATTACTTATACTGCTGAAATTATTTTAGGTTTTGGCAATGCCAGAGCAAATGAAAATCCCTTCCTTCAAGCGGAAAGCATAGTCTGGTTTCGGTATCATAACTACTTAGCTGATGAATTTGCTAAAATCCATCCTCAATGGTCAGACGAAGACTTGTTTCATCATGCCAGGAAATGGGTAATCGCCACTTACCAGGTAGGGATAGTTTAAAGCTGTTGTCTGGCCAGAAAAAAAGAAAAAAACAATTGAAGCAAGTGCTCTAACTCTATTGTTTCTATAGCCGTCATCTCCCTTTAGGTGATATTCATCAGAAAATGGTGGTTCTCAACTCCTGTCCTCGGGACCCACTAACAGGCCAGGTTTGCAGGATAACTGAAATACATCACAGGTGATATCATTTGCTGCTCAGTGATTGCAGTATTCTAGTCTGCATCTCCCCAAGGTAATACTTAAAATCTGGCGTGTTGGTGGGTCCCGAGGACAGGAGTTGAGAAACACTGACCTAGGGTGCCCTGTAGACTCCTTCTACCTTTACAGTTGGAAACTTAGGATCAGGGCCCCAGAACATCATGGGGGGTTAAAAAGAAAATAAGTAAAACATAGGGGTGGTGGTTAGAGGGGTGGGGGAACAGTTTCAGAAATATTCAGACATGCTAGGAGATGGGCTTTAAAATAACAATTGTGTTTTGTCACAAACCAAAGGAAGGCTTTTTGTTTTATACGCGCATTGGGACTGCAATGACCAACACAACTCAATGCACGTGGAGTAAAAAGCCCCTAAATATGAGCTCCAAGCTCCAGGTAGTTAACAAACAGTACGGGGATTATGTAACTGAATCTCTTATATTAGCCATAACTGTGTTACTTCTAGGTTTTCTTACTTAGATCTAACATATACTTGTTTTTTTCCCCCAGAATATCGTAATGTATGAATGGCTCCCCATCTTTCTTCAAAAACAAGTATTGCCTTACCAGGGTAAGAATCTTAGGAATATCTAAGTAAAGGCATGTTTCGATTGGCTATTGTTTGCTTCAAATGGGTTTTGCATTTATATACAAATCTATAAATATGCAAAAACCACATGAAGCAGGACAAATGCATCTGTCAATGAATTCTGAACGATATCAGAAATGTCTCAGACTGATGAACTGATGACACAAGCCCAAGACCTTGAACAGTTTGATTAAAACCAGAAGAGTCATGATCTCAAATGAAAAGAAGCACCACACGCATGTCCCATTATGCTCTTCAGGGCTATGTAATCGCTGCTGCCAGGTGCTGGTTCAGCTAGTAAGGCCCAATGTTAGGTCTACAACAAAATGGCGTGCCCCAGCACTCTGTGAATTTGCACCACAATCACAAATGGGTTAAATGGCTTCAGTCTGGTCTCCACCCATGGGAGATACCCCTCAAACGCATTTCACCCTGTTTGATCCATTTGTAATTGTGGTACACATCAACAGAGTGCAAGTAAGCCCCATTTTATAGTAGATAGAACATTCATGAATTATAAAAAATAGTGAATTGTACAAGTACTCTTTATAAAAGAAAGTGAAACGTGTGAGTTTTTGCAACAAGCCACCATGAACACATTTACTAAAAGCTATCTTTTTAATTTTCTATTTAGCAAACAGTAAGAAAAGATATATTTCTGTAACTGTAGGGATACGAGTCCATAGAAAATGACCCATGAGACATAAAGGTGCAATTTAGCACAATAGTAAATAATAATTGTAAGACAGAAAATGAAATGTAAAGCTCAAATACAAAGTACAAAAAAAAAAAGGTTTTACTAAAAGCAGGTAAAACCACATTCACCCACAAAATAATCAAAATAAACTTTATTTTAAGAAAACAATATTCGTCACAATGAAAATGACATGTGGCAATAGTTGTTGGTTGGATTTGCAAATATTTAGTAGCAAGGGGAAGTGTATTGACTTGTGTGTGCATGATATTCAGTGTGGATTAGATGAATTTATGGCACCTATACAAACATAATATAGTACTGTGTCTATTACTGTTCTGTTCTTTAAAGGATATCACCAACACGTGGACTCCAGTATAAGCAATGAATTTCAAATTGTTGCTCAGTTCATATCATCCTTGGTTCCATCAGGCGTTTATGCCAGGTAAACAATAATTATCAAAGATCATTACTAAAATACAAGAGAACATTCCAGGTTTACAAACCCCTGATACAGAGGCTAATGGTATACAATCATTTTTACATGTCCTTAATCATATGTTTAGATGAGATGACAAGTAGATATTTAAGATAGATCCTGTGTTTAGATCACATTCAGGTCAGATACCTGGTTAAAAAAGAAGTATGTTAGTATGTTTTTTTTTTTTTGCAGATTTATCGGTCCAATGCTGCATCTGTCCCCCGGCGCCTCTACCACTGAGAACCAAGCCATCAAACACCGCTGATGGCTCGGTTCTCACAGATCCCCGAGAGGAGAGCTGCTGGCTGTCAATCAGCAGCTCTCCTCTCTGCTCCTCCACGCTCACTGGAGCGCTGAGCTTTGGAGGGGTGGGGATCGTCCGTCTCAGGCTCTCAGCGGCTCGCTGAGTGGCTGATATGGCTGTTGGTCCAGGCACCTGGCAGATCGCAAATCCTGAAGTCGTGATGACGCGGTGCCTGTGACATAAGCAGAGAGCGGACTTTAGTCCACTCTCTGCTGAAAACGGGTCACAGGAGTGCAAAACAAATTGCTCTCCTGTGACTCATAGGAGAAGTATGGCCAAATGAGCTCAGGCCATACTTCTCCTTTAATACTGGAGATTTTTATATGTTTGCTTATTCTATTTTTTCAAAGTTAAACCAAAACTACAAACTATATATATGTTGATATGTATATATATGTAGCCATGTACCCCCTCAGGAGTGGCTGGTAGTTGTCGTCCACCTGCCCACTGCCCTCAATCACACGATTTCCACACACCCAGAGTCACTGAACAGGCCGGTACTTTGTTTTGTTGTTTTATTTAGGGGCTAAACTTGGATAGGGATTAGGGATAACTGTGGGATGCCCAGAAATTGAGTATGGGACCTTCTATATACAACCCCTGTATATACACTTCTTCTCCAGCACACTACTTGCTGACCTTTACACTTTGTTTCCCTGGTCCGAAAGGAAATTTATCAGACCTCCATGACACTTCCTCTTCACCACAGCTAGCACATGGTGAGGCCCGCCCAGACTGTTAGCAGAGTCTTAGAACCACCCTATCTGTGAAACCACGGACCCTCGTTTGTGTAGCTAAGTACATTGGTGTTTGCTAGGCCTGGATGAACTACAACTCCCAGCCCATCCATCTTCCAGACCCCTCCGGTCTGCCTTGCAGTCTCATGCCTCTCCTTCCCCTTGATTGGCTCCTCCTGACCTCTACAGACCACACGTTTCCTTCCCAGCCTGTCTCAGCCTTCTCATCCAACTCCCAGGGGCCACTACTCACCAACTATTTGGCGGATCCTTTAAAGAGTCTCTTTCCATGTAGAACTCAACTGCTCTCCTGCTTCCTTGTGCCACCCAGGCTCCTGGTTGCACCCAAGCCCCAGGCCCCAAGCTCACCCCCCCCCAGACAGGGACTCCCCTCCCGGGCGAGGCCTGATCCGCAGCTCCAGCTACATGCTGAGCTCTTTTACCCAAACTCTCCTGACCCCTGCTTCCAGATTGCTGTATTTAATGAGGCCTGACCCTGCCAACCCAGACTGAGGAATGGTCAGGGCTCCTTGTCATACATCAGGAAGTGACACCTCCCCATCCATCCCCCTTTCCAGAGCTTTCCCAGCTCAAAGGAGAGGATTCTCCAAGGGGTGTTGCTTCCTTCTATCTCCAGCCCTTCCCCTGAGCCACTCCCCAGCCAAGATCAAAACATTCAGGCCTGCACTTACAGTGACTAGATTTATCCTCCCCTACAAAAATCTACAAAAGTAAAGCACCTATACTATGGGGCGCTATATATATATATATATATATATATATATATATATATATATATATATATATATACAGTATCTCACAAAAGTGAGTACACCCCTCACATTTTTGTAAATATTATATTATATCGTTTCATGTGACAACACTGAAGAGATAACACTTTGCTACAATGTAAAGTAGTGAGTGTACAGCTTGTATAACAGTGTAAATTTGCTGTCCCCTCAAAATAACTCAACATGCAGCCATTAATGTCTAAACGGCTGGCTACAAAAGTGAGTACACCCTTAAGTGAAAATGTCCAAATTGGGCACAATTAGCCATCCCCCCCGTGTCATGTGACTCATTAGTGTTACAAGGTCTCAAGTGTGAATGGGGAGCAGGTGTGTTAAATTTGGTGTTATCGCTCTCATTCTCTCATACTGGTCACTGGAAGTTCAACATGGCACCTCATGGCAAAGAACTCTCAGAGGATCTGAAAAAAAAGAAGTGTTGCTCTACATAAAGATGCCCTAGGCTATGAGAAGATTGCCAAGGCCCTGAAACTGAGCTGCAGCATGGTGGCCAAGACCATACAGCAGTCTAACAGGACAGGTTCCACTCAGAACAGGCCTCGCCATGGTCGGCCAAAGAAGCTGAGTGCACATGCTCAGTGTCGCATCCAGAGGTTGTCTTTGGGAAATAGACATATGAGTGCTGCCAGCATTGCTGCAAAGGTTGAAGGGGTGGGGGGTCAGCCTGTCAGTGCTCAGACCAGACTCCGCACACTGCATCAAATTGGTCTGCATGGCTGTCATCCCAGAAGGAAACAAAAACAGTTTGCTGAAGACAAGCAGGCTAAGGACATGGATTACTGGAACCATGTCCTGTGGTCTGATGAGACCAAGATAAACTTATTTGGTTCAGATGGTGTCAAGTGTGTGTGGCAGCAACCAGGTGAGGAGTACAAAGACAAGTGTCTTTGCCTACAGTTAAGCATGGTGGTGGGAGTGTCATGGTCTGGGGCTGTATGAGTGCTGCTAACACTGGGGAGATACAGTTCATTGAGGGAACCATGAATGTCAACATGTACTGTGCCATACTGAAGAAGAGCATGATACCCTCCCTTCGGAGACTGGACCACAGGGCAGTATTCCAACATGATAATGACCCCAAACACAACTTCAAGACGACCACTGCCTTGCTAAAAAGCTAAGGGTAAGCTAAGGGTAAAGGCGATGGACTGACCAAGCATGTCTCCAGGCCTGAACCTATATAGCATCTGTAGGGCATCCCCAAATGGAAAGTGAAGGAGCGCATGGTCTCTAACATCCACCAGCTCCGTGATGTCGTCATGGAGGAGTGGAAGAGGGCTCAAGTGTCAACCTGGGAAGCTCTGGTGAACTCCATGCCCAAGAGGGTTAAGGCAATGCTAAAAACAAATGGTGGCCACACAAAATATTGACACTTTGGGCACAATTTGGACATTCTCATTTAGGTGTGTACTCACTTTTTTTGCCAGCAGTTTAGACATTATTGGCTGTGTGTTGAGTTATTTTGAGGGGGCAGCAAATGTACACTGTCATACAAACTGTACACTCACTACTTTACATTGTAGCAAAGTGTTATTTCTTCAGTGTTTTCACATGAAGAGATATCATCAAATATTTACAGAAATGTGAGGGGTGTACTCACTTTTGTGAGATACTGTATATATTTATATATATATATATATATATATATATATATATATATATATATATATATATACAGAATATGAGATTATCAATATACATATTTAGTTCTATGCAGAGTTGCCTCACTATCCAGTAGCCTATTTCATAGACAGTACAATAAGCTTTCTAAAGCTCACTTTGGTCTACAATTTATGGTAACATAAAACGTTTGGCTGAAATGCTAAGCTTAATCTGTCAATAAATACACTAAGCATTCAGCAGACCAGACAACTCCCACGGCTTATAGATGCCCAGTTCAGATATAGAATGGCTGGCTTGATTGATGTGGTTGGACAATGCTGTTTCTGTTTTATTACTTGAAACCCTGAAAACTGTGGGGCCCACCACATCCTGTAGTTTCCTACATCTAGTCATTTCAATGCTAAATTTCTAGAAATCTTTAAAAGCTAAATGCAAAATGGTGGTGCTAGATGACAGAGAAAGAATGCAAATTGCTCTCACATAGTTTGCTTAATTTATCAAGGAAGCTTAACTAAGAGTTCCCTGTAGCATCATTTAAGCTGAACATTTTCACAGGACATAAACCAAGAGATAAAGTTGTTAACTGAAAGCATAAGAGACATATAAGGTTACATAAGGGATTTCTATGGATGTGCAGATAGTGACTTTGAGAAAGCCCCTATCAGTTACCTACTTCAGCTGGTCAGTGTGCTATGCTAAAGAAGGAGTGGAGATGGCTATGGAAAGGGTATGGTAAAGCCAAGCTCCATATTTACTTTCACTTTAAATTCTGTAGTTAGTTTGGGCCAAGATGGCCCAAACAAACTAATTACTTTAATAATAGATGTGCCTGCTGTCAGCACTGTATAAACTGTATGTGGCATCAGCTACATATAGTATACAGCTCTGTGTTCTGGTAGGTAACAGTACAGAGACTTCCTGTTCCTGTCTGCCAGTACAGTCAGATGTATTTTATGGCATTCTGGACTAGTGCAAACTAGGGTTGCCACCTTTTCTTCAAGCCAAACCCGAACACTAAGGCCCCTTTCACACTGGGACCGCCCGCTTGTCAGCGGTAAACTGCCGCCAATTTAGCGGTGATCTACCGCGTCAAATGGCGACTGTTCGCCCGCCAGGGTCACACTTTCCCCGGAATCACAAGCCCAAACCGAACTTCTTTTCCACCGTTGGGATCAAACGTGATCAGGTCTTACGGTATTTTATGTAGACTGACATGACCGTCTGTCCTTGTCCTTCAGAGACATGACAATGGATGGTCTTGTGTCTCGACATATGATATACATCGACTACGGTGTATGTCAAATATGTCACGACTGTCGTCCGTGTAGATAATAATTTCATTAATCAAACAAACCCGGTAGAACCGGGTTTGATTGATGTCTTAAATTTCACTTTCATTTATACCTCGAACCGAAATGGTATGGGAAAGGTATCGGTAGAGGTGAGGAAGAAATCGTATCGTGT
>BLSH010163322.1:242391-260848 GCA_018402905.1 Glandirana rugosa
TCCAGTCGGTATGTTCGCATACCGACTTGAGTGTAACGAGTCTGTAGCGTACGCTAGCGTGTTCAGACTTGGATCCGAGTCGTTATCAGGACAAGGACAGGGGTCAAGGGACTACTAAAGAGTCTTATATGACGTTACCCACTTATGGGAATCCCGAGTAAATGTGTATACCACGGGAGACTTCTCGTTAGGTACAAACCTAGTGAGAAGTCTCCCGTAAATTGTCCGTCGCTCCTCCTCAATATAGTGGAGGAGTGGTGGACAAATTTGGGGTGTTGCCGTGGGGCGTTGACTTACGTATTCAGACTTGTGCGATCGCATGCGATGTCTGAGCAATGTGAGTTCAGCCATACGCTTGTATGGCTGACCTCACATTGGATTTGCACAGAAAACGTGCAGGGACTTGTTTTTTTCACGCACTGGAATCGGATCGCATGGGGTATTCTCACCATCCGATTCCTGTACAAATTCCCAGTTTGCACTGCGATCTGTGAACTGTCATTAACTTTGTAATGACACCGCAGCGGTTCACAGAGGGCAGTGTGAACTGCCTGTGGGAGAGGTGCCATTCAGGAACCGGCACTGGAATCGCACCGCTACCCTCATCGCTACAGTGTGATCCTAGGCTGAGTAAGAGCCGGTGGTTCACACTGGAGCGGCGCGACTTGCAGGGCAAAGCAAGTCGCCCCACTCGAGGCGACCTCAGCGCGGCTTGCAAGGAGACTTCTTACCATAGAAGTCAATGCAAGTCGCGCTGAGGTCGCCCCAAAAATAGTGCAGGAACCTTTTTCTAAGTCGGAGCGACCTGAGTCACTCCTATAAGAACGGTTCCATTGCACTGACAAGTCGCCTCAGTGTGAACCAGCTTTTAAATGCTCTTGTCTGCAGCAATTACAAAAACCTTCAAAACTTCTGCTCAGCTGGGGGCCAGGGGAAGGGAAAGGACTATTTAACCCCCTGGACTCAAGGGCTTACCTGCTGTGGAGATCCAGGCTGGACTGTGGCTTTATCTGCTCAGCTGGTGGCCAGGAAGGAACATGAATAGTTAATAGAATCACTCAGGCAGACGTTTTTATCTTTATTCAGCCCTTCTGACAATCTTATCTGAGTCCAGACTTCCACATCTTTTGTGATCAGCTGGGCAATGTAATTGCCGGGAAACGCAGTACAACACAAGGATCACTCCGCCTGAGCCCGAAAATGATCAAATAGTCCCTGCCAGCTGATCGCAATAGACGTGGAACACGGGACTCAGATAAGATTAGCAGAACGCTGAATAAAGATAAAAACGTCTGCCTGAGTGATTATATTAACCATTCATGTTCCTTCCTGGCCACCAGCTGAGCAGATAGAACTCAGAGGCAGAGTGCAGGATGGATCATTGTGTTCGGGAGAGAGGAGGAAGGAGACCCGGGCACATCACTCTAAACCCGTACTGTCCGGGTGAAACCCGTACAGGTGGCAACCCTAGTGCAAACATGCATACTGTTTTACATCAGGATTAAAGGGACATAAAGCCCTGGTGCAAAACATATATTTAAGTGTGTATTATCAACTCAGAAAAGTCCCTTCTATTGCTCCCAGCCTCCTCCAAATATTTTTTTTCCTTTGTTGCTGTGATCTAACTTCCTATTAGAGAGTGCCTATGTTCATTCTCCATGAGCCCACTGTATGCAGGAAGGTACCCACCCTCTCTTGCTCACTCCTGGGATAAACTAGAAACTGTGGACTTTAGTATGGATGTTTAGCATTGCTTTAATTTGTCCCTATTTTAGTTGTCCCGGGCAGTGGTATGAATAATTATGTCCTTACATGAAATGTTAAATAAAATCTCCTGTAATGCACACATTATTTTATGTATTTATTTATTTTTTTGCTCACACATTTTTAAGCATCTGTGTCATTTTTGCTCTGCAGAAATAAAACATGTAATTTTGTAAATGTCACTGACTCCAATGGTGGTATATGGCCTGTTTACAGATTGTGTGAGAGTTACACAGGAAAAGAGGTAAGAAGCTCATTTAAAGAGACAAAGTATATAATCCACACTTTTCTCCTCAGTTGACAGCATTTCAGTTCTGGGAAGATGCTGAAGTTTCTAACTTTTTATAGGAACCCCTCTAATGATATCTCTGTTTTAGAATTTTTGGTTCTGTCCATCTTGTGAAGGACGCTCTTCTTGCTACAATCTCTATTAGGCCTTGTTCACACCTGAGCGATTTCTGCTTGAAGCTTGTAGCTCTAAAACACTCAACAAGCCAAATCCCATTCATTTCAATGCCCCCTGTTCACATCTGAGCATTCTGTCGCCTGAAGCAAAATGCCTGAAGCTCATAAAAGTACATGAGCTTCTTTTTCGGCAGATTACAAGCGTTTTTGGCCCCATAGACTCCAATATAAATGCCTGCCTTGAACAGTAAAATGCCCATAAAATGCTCAAATAGCAGCTCTCCATCCTTAATTTCCTCTCCCTCTCCTCCCCTAATGCTTTCTATTGGCTAAACAAAAACGCCTGAAGCTGTAAAATGCTTGTAATACTCTTTAAAAAAAGCTTGTAAAAAGCTTTAAAAAAATGCCAGAAAAATGCCAGTAAATCGATACGCTCAGGTGTGAATGGAGCCTTATGGGCAGAAATAGACCTTCGGTAAGGTGGTGTTGCTGCAGGTGACGATGAAATAAACTAGTGAGTGGAAAGGGTAATCTACCCATAGGAAGTATTTCTTTACTTTTGATAGTTCCAGTTGACATGTTTTTGTTTTGTTTTAAAGAGGAAGTAAACCCAGATTGGGTTTACTTCCTCTGTATTCCCCTGCAAAGTAGATGCATAATGGGCTACTATGCATCGCATAGTAGCCCATTATGTGCCACTTACCTGCAAACGAGGCCTACGATGTCCATCGCTGTCCCCTGTGCTGGCCGCGTCCATTTTCTGCCCCTCTTCCTTCCAGGGCCGCAATCTCCGGGTCTGTGACTGGTCGGAGTCGCGTGACGTCACGTCACGGCACGATCACAGTGAAGAAACGGCACAGAGGCCGTTTCTTCACTGCGTATGTGCCAAAATGACGTCGGCACAGCTAGTACACTCCATATGTCCTGAACCGTACAGGTTTGGGAGATATGCAGGGCACCTACAGGTAAGCCTTATTATAGACTTACCTGTAGGTGAAAGTGGTTGTCACGAGTTGACAACCACTTTAAGCAATGACAATTTCACATTTCTCAATGAATCTCTACAGTCATTTACTGAGATAACAAAGGTCAAACAAGGATAGTGTTCCATTACCGCATAGTCTCAAAAAAAAGAAGCTATAAGCAAATATACACATGATGATAACCTATACTACATAAAAATATGTAATTAAACATACAATTAAACATAATTAATTCAAGTTACCAATATGTAATTTAAACTATAAATAGTAAACAAATAAAACAAACTCTGCATATACATGCATTGGATGGAAGAGTAAAAATATATCTGGTAAAATATCATAGTATCAAATTATATACATTTGTTGATTTATTCGGTAAGCAACAGAAGAATTTAAGTTTAAAATAACCCACAGAATCCAAACAACATTCACTTCACTGAAGCCAGAACAAGTACATAATGTATTCTTATTGGATTCTACAGTATGTGTACAACACTTTACTCATAATGCTTTGCTTTTTTAATTTGTTTTTTTTTAGATTGTTACATGTGAGTCAACTTAAAGCGGTTGTCTACCCATCGATTTCATAGTGTCAAAGAAGAGTTAATATTCCCGGCATGCTAGAAATGCTAGCTGTCTCCTTGATTGTGCTCTCAACCAAACTAGCAAACCATCCAATGGGTGGTGCCATAATGCATCACATGTGCAGCATCATGGCAGTTGCAGATTAAACAGAGGCTAAGATGTCAGCTTCCTTAGCTGAAAACGATAGGAGAGTATACAACCACTTTAATGTTAGACTTCACTTTATAGCCATTGCATGCAGGTTCCACTAATCAAATGGAATAGATGAGAAGACAGTTTTCTGTCAGATATAACAGCATTTTTTGTAATGGCTAGTTTATTTTCGCAAACTTAAGAAATTGTGTTATGGATGAAGGTAGTCCCAATTTTTAGCTATCTTCCTAAAATTATAATTATAAAGAAAGAAAAACATGTACTTGTTCTTCCAAACAGTGCATTCAAAGATTGCCTACAGGGTGAGATAAATGGCATAAAAAACACATATCGACCCACCTACTTCTAGTGCGTCACAACTTTAAAGGTTCCCTCCTCTAGAAGTGCATACCTGGTGCTGATGGAAATATGAATTAATATAGACAGACCCAGACCACCATGAAAACAGTCCTCCAGTCAAGGGTATACCAACAAACATGTCTTGTTTCTTCTTCTGTTGTACAGGACTAGAGAAGGGACCTTAAAAATACAAACAAAAAAAAAATCTTACAACTAAAGAGGTTGCAGACAGTCAAGCAGATTGGGTTGTATTTATGAAGCCATGAATAAGGTTGAATCTGCAAACAATACAGTGCCTTGAAAAAGTATTCATACCCCTTGAAATTTTCCACATTTTGTCATGTTACAATTAAAAATGTAAATGTATTTTATTGGGATTTTATGTGATAGACCAACACAAAGTGGCACATAATTGGGAAGTGGAAGAAAAATGATAAATGGTTTTCAATTTTTTTTTACAAATAAAAATCTGAAAAGTGTGGCTGCATTTGTATTCAGCCCCCTTAACCCTGATACCCCTAACTAAAATCTAGTGGAACCAATTGCCTTCAGAAGTCCCCTAATTAGTAAATAGAGTGCACCTGTGTGTAATTTATTCTCAGTATAAATACAGCTGTTCTGTGAAGCTCTCAGAGGTTTGTCAGAAAACCTCAGTGAACAAACAGAATCATGAAGGCCAAGGAACACACCAGACAGGTCAGGGATAAAGTTGTGGGGAAGTTTAAAACAGGGTTAGTTTATAAAAAAATATCCAAAGCTTTGAATATTTCATGGAGCAATGTTCAATCCATCATCTGAAAATAGAAAGAGTATGGCACAACTGCAAACCTACCAAGACATGGCTGTCCACCTAAAGTGACAGGCCGGGCAAGAAGAGTATTAATCAGAGAAGCAGCCAAGAGGCCCATGGTAACTCTGGAGGAGCTGCAGAGATCCACAGCTCAGGTGGGAGAATCTGTCCACCGGACAACTATTAGTCATGCACTCCACAAATCTGGTCTTTATGTGAGAGTGGCAAGAAGAAAGCCATTATTAAAAGAAAGCCTTAAGAAGTCACGTTTGCAGTTTGAAAGAAGCCATGTGGGGGACACAGCAAACATGTGGAAGGAGGTGGTCATGATGAGACCAAAATGTAACTTTTTGGCCTAAAAGCAAAACGCTATGTGTGGCGGAAATCTAACACTGCACATTACACTGAACACACCATCCCCACCGTGAAATATGATGGTGGCAGCATCATGTTGTGGGGATGCTGTTCTTCAGCAGGAACAGGGAAGCTGGTCAGAGTTTATGGAAAGATGGATGGAGCCAAACACAGGGCAATCTTAGAAGAAAACCTGTTAGAGTTTGCAAAAGACTTGAGACTGGGGCAGAGGTCTTCAAGCAGGACAAGCAGGACAGTGACCCTAAACATACCACCAGAGCTACAATGGAATGGTTTAGATTAAAGCATATTCATGTGTTAGAATGACCCAGCCAAAGTCCAGACTTAAATTAAATTGAGAATCTGTAGCGAGACTTAAAAATTGCTGTTCACAGACGCTCTCCATCCAATCAGACAGAGCTTGAGCTATTTTGCAAAGAAGAATGGGCAAAAATTTCACTCCCTAGATGTGCAAAGCTGGTAGAGACATCCCCAAAAAGACTTGCAGCTGTAATTGCAGTGATAGGTGGTTCTACAAAGTATTGACTGGGGGAGCTGAATAGAAATGCACGCCTCACTTTTCAGATTTTTTTTTTTTTTTTTTAAATTGAAAACCATTTATCATTTTCATTCCACTTCACAATTTTGTGCCACTGTGTGTTGGTCTATCACATAAAATCCCAATAAAATACATTTACCTTTTTGGTTGTAACATGACAAAATGTGGAAAATGTCAAGGGGTATGAATACTTTTTCAAGGCACTGTATATGTATATATTCCTCCTTACTCTGACCTTACTAGGATGCCTCCAATTCCTAATTTATAATGAGAACCTCAAAACGGTTTAGTTGCCAGCAGTGAAGGGTGAATTTTGTGCTGAGACAATATCTTCTGGAACACACAAAAAAAAAATGCAGTCTGAAATAATGCCTGCAGAGGGAGGAGGAAGGTTGTTAACCCTTCATGCTTTGCTTATGCAGTGTAATCACTGCACAAGCAGAGAGAGGGATGTGAGCTGTCTGCTGACAGCTTACACCTCACAAGACAAGGTCACACTTTGGAGGTATCTCTGGTAGTTTTTATGTAGAAAACTTTGCCTCTGTTAAAGTGGAAGTAAAGTTCACTTTTTAATTTGTACCTACAGGTAAGCCTATAATAAACTTTCACTATTTAGGAGATATTTACACAGGATGCAGCCGGTGATGTCACCGATGCATGTGCTGTGAAGGAACAGAAGATCCATGCAGTTCCTGTGCTCTGTGCCAAGACAGGGGCTCCCGCGCATCATTGTGGCCCTGGCCATGCATATAGCCGGAGCCTGCGAACCCGGAAGGAAGTCCAGGCGAATCATGTGACTTGTTAATGTTACAAGGTCTCAGGTGTGAATGGGGAGCAGGTGTGTGCGCTCTCACTCTCTCATACTGGTCACTGGAAGTTCAACATGGCACCTCATGGCAGAGAATTCTCTGAGGATATGAAAAAAATAATTGTTGCTCTACATAAAGATGCCCTAGGCTATAAGAAGATTGTCAAGATCCTGAAACTGAGCTGCAGCACAGTGGCCAAGACCATACAGTGGTTTAATAGGACAGGTTGCATTCAGAACAGGCCTCGTCATGGTCGACCAAAGAAGTTGAGTGCACGTGCACAGCGTCATATCCAGAGGTTGTCTTTGGGAGATAGATGCATGAGTGCTGCCAGCATTTCTGCAGAGGTTGATGGGGTGGGGGGTCAGCCTGTCAGTGCTCAGACCATACGCCGCACACTGCAATAAATTGGTCTGCATGGATGTTGTCCCAGAAGGAAGCCTCTTCTAAAGATGCTGCACAAGAAAGCCCAGAAACAGTTTGCGAAGACAAGCAGACTAAGGACATGAATTACTGAAACCATGTCCTGTGGTCTGATGAGACCAAGATAAACTTAGATAAAGATAAACTTGGTGTCAAGCGTGTGTGGCGGCAACCAGGTGAGGAGTACAATGACAAGTCTGTCTTGCCTACAGTCAAGCGTGGTGGTGGGAGTGTCATGGTCTGGGGCTGCATGAATGCCAACATGTACTGTGACATACTGAAGCAGAGCATGATCCTCTCCCTATGGAGACTGGGCTGCAGGGCAGTATTCCAACAAGATAACGACCCCAAACACACCTCCAAGACAACCACTGCCTTGCTAAAGAAGCTGAGGGTAAAGGTGATGGACTGGCCAAGCATGTATAAGAGTAAGAATATATCAGTACTTTTATGTCCATAGTCGGGGCAAAGGTACACTTTGATCTCTTCCAGAGATATTGTCTGCATGGAATATGCACATTCTCCTTGTGTTTGCAGGGATTTTCCTCATGTGCTTATGTTTCCAATATACTGGTGGGCTACATACCAATATGCATCATGCTGTGTGTATGTGCTTGTATCACTGTAGTATGGACACAGAAATGTAAACGCCTTTATAGTTGGATTATATGTAAATGGTTTTAAATACTTATTATTGATATAGTGTATTAGGTTATAATAAATGATTTACAGCAGTGCAAACAATGTTACATACCAGTTGTGGCCTCCAAGAACCCCAGATAGTCTTTCTATGACACAGACAGTAGTGTGGGAATTGTGTGAACCCAACTAGTCTATGTAGTTAGAGCAACTAACCAAATACTCTCATACAAAACTATTGATTGAAAACCTATACAGTCCCTATGGACTCATCTGTAACCCTTAATTCGTTTCGAATGTAATGAAAATGACAAGTTACTATTATACTGGTTTATGGGTTGTTTTTTATGCTTACATACTATTAGAGTTTAGGAATATTGTTCAGTTTTTGTGGTATTTAATATTATATTATTTTATCCGTCTTTATCAATATTACCACAGAGTCAACACATGCCGACAACCCAAGATGTCGAAGCATTGCTATTTGGAATGGCTTCACAGATTGCTGAAAATGAAGATAGCATTGTTGTTGAAGATTTAAGAGGTATGAGACAATATATTTTATTGAGGTGTTTATAGTGCTGGATATAAGCACATACAGCAATAAGTCCACTAATTAAATGACTGCTAATTTCAGGTCCAGTTTGTTCAATATATTTTTCCACAATCATTGCCCAATAAAGCTAATTACTGTATATGCTGGCACATGAGTTTTTCATAATGTTACACCTAACAATGCTATTGTAGGGGTATGATCGTGGTTCAGCCTTGATGACTATGACTGCAGAACTCATTGTGTACAGCAACCATATTTTAGGGAAACTTTCTGTGTTTGATCTGCAGTTGGGGGTTTGTAGGTCTAATGCAATGTATTATCAAGTGCGTGTTGGGATCTTTCTCCAGTAGGAGCAGGCAAGCAATACAAAAGGAGTTTCTTACTTATAATTTTAGAAAATAGTTACCTTACCATTTTCCCCCAAAACCCATCTAGTAACTCTCTAAACCTGTCCTTAGCTCCAAACCAGTTATGCAACATACCATGTTATGGCTACATTTGTTTAGAAAATGAAATAACATAGCTTATTACAGATAATTGCAATATCCCAGTATTGTACAAATTGCACAACCCTTGATCCCACATGTTTCACATTCTGTACCTATGAGGCTGTACTATCTTACCCTTATTGCTATTAGTGTATCATTACTTACAGATCTTGTAAATATAGCGTGTCCTTAGTTTTCAGTTGCATAGCTTAAAGGGTAACTCCACTTTCATGGGAAAAAATAGCAAATAAAAACAAAATAATACAGCATATACAATTGTGACTCGTGTCATATTGTAGTTGAATGTTATTAAAAATTACCTTTCCTTTTCAATCTAAAGCTCTGTAATTTTCTGTAAAATGAAATGCAATATGGCTACCTGGAGGTGTTCTGTACACAGAATCTGTACAAAAGGGCCCCCCAGAAACATAATTTTTTGCTTGTGTGATTGGCTCACTGATTTTCCCATAAGTCTGCAATAAGATACAAGTCAGATTTTTGGCATCCCCTGCAACAAAAATGTCATTTTTGGTGAGATACTCCCAATAGGAAATAACGTCTAAAGGGATGCAGACCCTGCAAATTTTTCTCAGAGCCCTGCAGGTGCATCAGCTGGTTGATAATTAAGAAACCATTCAAATTAGATTCACTTGCCACATGGACACAATCACACAGGGATTTCTTCAGAATAACAAAAGGTAGAAATCTGCAACAAAGATTGTTAAAATCCTTGCAATTTACAAAGATGACCCAGAGGGGAATGTTTTTCCTCAACAAAGGTGGAGTTATTATTTAAATTATTTAGTGAATGGATCCAGTAAGATATACTTACTTTTTTTTAAACCGTGGGTGTGTGAATTGTTGCCACCTGTGATATTAAAAGTGACATTGAAATTTTAAATGCACCAGTTGACTGATTTTCAAACAGGGAAGTGAATATTCATTGGGTGTTGATGGCAATGATATCCTCTCCACTATTATGTTATGTTCCAATCTGTTTATTACGTTTTCCACGTGTACAAGGAAATAAAACAACATTGTCTGACCCAAAAGAGTTGCATAAAAAAAAAAACACAAGAACATATCAAAATAGACAATATTCAGTGCAAGGCAGCAAGCAGCAGTATCTAGCAGGCGGTTACCTGCTAGTATGGTAAAGAACTAAATAGACCATGCCCTGACTTGCAAGGTGATTTCTCAGAGCAGAACATTCTACTATTATTTTAATGATTGTTCCTTTAAGTGCACCTTTAAAATCATAATTATGCATTGATTCAATGGGCATCTAAATCAGTGGGAGGATATTTTGCAGGTGACCATAGCAGATATTACACGAAGCACCTTTTGCAGTGACATACATGATGAAAGTGATATTTAATTATTTTGCATAACAGACTACTGGTATGGATCTTTCAAATATTCCCGGACTGATTACATGTCCTACAGCATTCAGAGAGGCCGGGACTTTGGACTTTGCTGTTATAACCATGGAAGAGAATACTTTGGACTGACACCTGTTACAAGTTGGAAGGAGATTAATCCAAGACTATATCAGATAAATAGACAGGTTGGTATATGCTATATTTTGAATCCAATTCAAAATTCTAATTAATCTGCAGATTATGTCCTCTTTCTGTAGAAAATACAGCTTCTGTACTTACACACAGAAGAGGTGCACATGATTGTTGTGCATATGTGCAGGAAAGCTTGTTCTTAAAAGTCCATTATTAATATATCTGATTGCCTCTTGGGGGATCATGAAGGATTTTTGTTCCCCCACTGGAGCAAATTGGATCATGCTTTATTGTTTTTCTTCTGTTTTGCTTTCCTCTGGATAAACTTGGGTATGGCATTGCGTATATGGAGGTTTTTGATTAGTGTGTGTGTTATTTTTTCTGTGGGTTGAACTGGATGGACTTTTTTCAACCAGATTAACTATGGGGTTCATTTACTAAAACCGTAGAGTGCTGAATCCGGTGCAGCTGTGCATGGTAGCCAATCATCTTTTAACTTCAGATTATTAAATTAAGCTTTGACAAAAAAAGCTGGAAGCTAATTGGATTCTATACAGAGCTGTACCAGATCTTGCACTCTCTAGTTTTAGTAAACCAACATCCCTGTAACTATGTAACATTAACCGCTTGCCGACCGCTGGTCGGCAATTGACGGCGACAGTGTGGCTCGATAATGCAAAACGCCGTCATACGACGGCGGCCGCGAGATCGAGCCCAGTGAGCGCGCGCTCCGCCGGAGGCGTGCCCGCGCGCTCACTGTGTCCGGGGAGGGCCAGGGAGCGGGTATGGCGGAGTTGATCTCCACCGGTCACCCGCGATGCCCCCCCGGAGTGAAAGAATGGAGGTCCGTGTAAGTAAACACAGACCTCCGTTCTGTGAGAGGGGGAAGGGCTGTGATCACAGCCTTCCTCTACACGGAAGGTGTGATCACTTCCCTTCTCCTGTTAGGGCAGTCCCCCCACAGTAAAAACACGCCCAGGGAACACAGTTAACCCTTAGAGCGCCCACTGCAGGTTAACCCCTTCACTGCCAATGGCATTTACACAGTAATCAGTGCATTTTTATAGCACTGATCGTTGTATAAATGCCAATGGTCCCAAAAAAGTGTCAAAATGGTCCGACATGTCCGCTGAAATATCGCAGTACCGCTAAAAATCGCAGATCGCCGCCATTACTAGTAAAAAAAAAAATAAATAAATAAAAACCCCAAAAATGAATTCTCATCATCCGTAAACGCAACCATTTTTGCGCAAACCAATCAATAAACGCTGATTGCGATTTTTTTATCACAAATATGAGGAAGAATATAAATCGTCTAAAATCGATGAAACAAATGTTTTTTTTATATTTTTTTTTTGGATTTGTATTTTAGCAAAAAGTAAGAAATTTGGGTTTTTTTTGCAAAATTGTCGCCCTTCTTTTGTTTATAGCGGCGATCAGAAATGACGCAGCGGTGATCAAATACCACCAAAAGAAAGCTCTATTTGTGGGAAAAAAAGGACGCAAATTTCGTTTGGGTACAACGTCGCATGACCGCGCAATTTTCAGTTAAAGCGACACAGTGCCGAATCGCAAAAAGGGTTCCGGTCCTAAAGTGTGAAATCCTTCCGGGGCTGAAGTGGGTAGTTGGTAAAGAACATTTAGTGTCCATGCACTTTTTTTTTCATTTTGGATAGAGTATGGGAGGGTAATAACCCCTGTCAGATTTTTTTCACCATCTGTGTCCCATTGTGGAGATTTCTCTTCACTTCCTGTCCCACAGCCAAACAGGAAGCGAAAGAAAATCTCTGAAAATTAAGGTAATTCCTTGGGGACTCCCAGCTCACCAGATCAAGTGTTCCCATTGGAAGATTTCCCCTCCATTACTTTTCTGGGGACAACCCAAAATCTGGGATTTTCTTTTACTTTCACTTTCAATGATAATGGTAAACAGGAGAAATAGAGAGGGGAAATCTCCCTAATGGGGGCACAGACAGCAATAAAAACTGACAAGTGTTTTAATCCCTCTGCACTCTATCCAAAACTAAAAAAAAAGTTTTGCCTTTAGTTGTACTTTAAGTCGCCCCAATTGCTTGACATTGGAAATCCCATTGAAATGAATGGGAGCCATCTTAATGTACACTAATGTACACTACTGAAGTCGTACTGCTTCTAGGCGACTTCTATCCGACTTGTGCCCATAGAATTGAATAGAAGTCGCCTCCAGGTGGGATCCCCCATCTAAATGGAAGCAACTTTACAGTGAAAACAAAATAATTTATCCAGGGCAACCCCCTCCTTCCCTGCTTTTATGGGCCACAGGCAAAGTCGCCTGGCATGAACTCGCGTTGTACATCACCTGAAGTCGTGCTGAAATCGCCTAGCAAAGTCGCGCTGAAGTCACAGGACACATGATCTCATCAAAATGAAACATATCTTGCACTAGGCCAAGTGACCTGATAACACATGGTTTACTAAGGAGATGCATATTGATGGAAAATGTTACTGCCTACTGCACATATTGTATGCTATCCTGCACTGTTTTGTAATGCAGATACAGCAATAATGTTTCTTTTTTTTATTTTATATATTTTTGTAAAAAAAAAACCAAAAAACATTTTTACATAGGATTTCGTAAAGTGCTATGTAGTTATTTCAATTGCTGTTGTATTTGAGCAGCAAAAGTTTAACATGGATGTTTGCATTTTGGCAACGGTCGCTGTTCAGTAATTTTGGAATTAGTGATATTCCCTTTTTATTTTTAAGTAACAAAAGCAGTTTCATGTGTGTTTAATTGGATCTAGGTGTTTTACAGACCATCTGTTTAATACAGACCCCACCTATAAGTTACACCGGAAGAAACTGATTTGTATCTCACAGCCACAGGTTTAGGATCGCACAGACTCTTTTCATGCCTTAAGTCCTGCCAGACAAGAATATCTTTACGCTCTCCTCCTAAAACATCCTGCATGTCTGATAAAATCAGTATTTCTCAATAACTTTCACACTAAGATGATGCAGCAATTATCAGCTCAGCGAATAACTTTCCCCAAACTTTTAATTACACTACTACTATAAAAACATTTCTTCTGCCACTGCCAATATTCTAAACAACCACTCATCCAATTGTTTTTTTAATGGGTAGAACTATTATCTATGTAGCGCCACCCCCAGAGGAGCTGCTTGGTGATTTTGGGTTCTCAGATCTCCGCCTCAACTCCAAGAATGACCTCAGCCCCTCTGGCACACCTGGTTAAATAAAATTAAGCCATGCAAACACATTTAAGGATGTAAGAGTAAAATATTGTTATCCTGGCTGTGAATTGTCACCAAAGAAAAACAGACACACGCCTGGTAGTGATAAACAAGTTGAATGCATCATCACGGTTTAGCACACGTGGGAACTCATAGCACTGTTAAACCTTGATGCTGAGAATCAATACATTAAAAACGACAACCTTCAATATTTAGCAACTGCAAATATATATATATATACACACAGTATCTCACAAAAGTGAGTACACCCTCACATTTTTGTAAATATTTGATTATATCTTTTCATGTGACAACACTGAAGAAATGACATTTTGCTACAATGTAAAGTAGTGAGTGTACAGCTTGTATAACTGTAAATTTGCTGTCCCCGCAAAATAACTCAACATACAGCCATTAATGTCTAAACTACTGGCAAAAAAAGTGAGTACACCCCTAAGTGAAAATGTCCAAATTGGGCCCAATTAGCCATTTTCCCTCCACAGTGTCATGTGACTCATTAGTGTTACAAGGTCTCAGGTGTGAATGGGGAGCAGGTGTGTTAAATTTGCTTACTCTCTCATACTGGTCACTGGAAGTTCAACATGGCATCTCATGGCAAAGAACTCTCTGAAGATCTGAAAAAAATAATTTTTGCTCTACATAAAGATGGCATAGGCTATAAGCTTATTGCCAAGACCCTGAAACTGAGCTGCAGCACGGTGGCTAAGACCATACAGTGGTTTAACAGGACAGGTTCCACTCAGAACAGGCTTCGCCATGGTCGTCCAAAGATGTTGAGTGCACAAGCTCAGAGTCATACAGAGCTTGTTTTTGGGAAATAGACGTATGAGTGCTGCCAGCATTGCTGCAGAGGTTGAAGGGGTGGGGGGCAGTGGTGTCACTAGGGTTGGTGCCACCTGGTGTGGTAAAAGATGGTGTCACCCCCCCACAATAACTTTTTCCTAATATATTTTTGCCCTACTGTTTTTTTCTCTGTTCTCCTTTCTTCCCCTTGTATCTCTCTCAGGAGCCTATTGGCACTGGACTTTGAATGAGAGAGAGTGAGGGGTGGGAGTGACAGAGGGGGGAGAGAGAGGGAGGGGTGAGAGAGAGGAAAGTGGGAGGTGACAGAGATTGGGGTGAGAGAGAGGGAGTGAGAGAAGAGATCCCCCCGCAACTAGTGAAAGACTACAAGTCCCAGCATGAACCCCTGAGATTTAAAGATGTGCCCCCTTAGATCTCACGTGTCAATGTTGTGACCTGTAGTTCACTAGTTGGGGGGGGCTGTGTGACACATCCTGAGCTCTGAGGGGTTCATGCTGGGACCTGTAGTCCTTCACTTTTGGAGGGTTGCATCCCCAAAAGTGAAGGACTACGAGTCCCAGCATTAACCCCTGAGATATAAGGATGTGACCCCTTGGATCTCCTGGGTTCATGCTGTGACCTGTAATTCCTTCATTAGTTGAAGAGCCGGGGGACAAACCCTCAGCTCTGAGGAGTTCATGCTGGGATCTGTAGTCCTTCACTTTGGGGAGCTCACATCCCCCCAAAGTGAAGGACTACAAGTCCCGGCATGAGCCCCTTAGTGCTGAGCATGTGATTTACTCCTCCTCCTCCCCCTACCATCCCTAGAGTGTCATCTGCTCCCAGCTCATCTGCCGTCCTCCTCTCTGTATGGGTCTCTGGTTGCCCGGCTACCTGGTGACACACATGGTTCAATCCCTCATGCCCGGCCTCACCTCACAGTCTTGAGGGATTCTCAAATCCAGTTCCCTTCCTCCCTCCGAGCATGCCGCTGCACAAGCTGAACGAAGTGGGCGGAGCTAAGCAGTAGGCGCGGAGGAGGAAGTTAACTCCTCCTCCCCTCTGAATGCTGGAGCGGCCTCGCTGTGCATTATTGGACGTGATGTCACTGGTTGCTAGATGCGAGGCGGGCTTAGCAACCAGTGACCAGAGGTGGATCAAGTGAAAATGGTTCTTGGCCAGACATTACTGTCTGATTGTGAGTAATGTGGAAGCGGGTGTCACCCAGGTGCAGGCCACACCCCCCACACTCCGATAGCAATGCCACTGGTGGAGAGGTCAGCCTGTCAGTGCTCAGACCATGCGCTGAACCCTGCATCAAATTGGTCTGCTTGGCGGTCATCCCAGAAGGAAGCCTCTTCTAAAGATGATGCACAAGAAAGCCTGCAAACAGTTTGCTGAAGACAAGCAGACTAAGGACATAGATTACTGGAACCACATCCTGTGGTCTGATGAGACCAAGATAAGCTTATTTGGTTCAGACGGTGTCAAGAGTGTGTGGCGACAACCAGGTGAGGAGTACAAAGATAAGTGTGTCTTGTCTACAGTCAAGCATGGTGGTGGGAGTGTAATGATCTGGGGCTGCATGAGTTCTGCTGGCACTGGGGAGCTACAGTTCATTGAGGGAACCATGAATGCCAACATGTATTGTGGCATACTGAAGCAGAGCATAATCCCCTCCCTTTGGAGACTGGGCCGCAGGGCAGTATTCCAACATATCGATCCCAAACACATCTCCAAGATGACCATTGCCTTGCTAAAGAAGCTGAGGGTAGAGGTGATGGACTGGCCAAGCACATCTCCAGACCTAAACCCTATTGAGCATGTGTGGGACATCCTCAAACAGAAGGTGAAGGAGCACAAGGTCTCTAACATCCACCAGCTCCTTGATGTCGTTATGGAGGAGTGGAAGAGGACTCCAGTGGTAACCTGTGAAGCTCTGGTGAACTCCATGTCCAAGAGGTTTAAGGCAGTGCTGGAAAATAATGGTGGTCACACAAAATATTGACACTTTGGGCCCAATTTGGACAATTTCATTTAGGGGTGTACTCACTTTTGTTTCCAGTGGTTTAGACATTAATGGCTGTGTGTTGAGTTATTTTGCGGGGACAGCAAATTTACACTGGTATACAAGCTGTACATTCACTACTTTACATTGTAGCAAAGAAGTGTCCTTTCTTCAGTGTTGTCACATGAAAAGATATAATAAAATATTTACAAAAATGTGAGGGGTGTAGATACTATGTGTGTGTATGTATATATATATATATATATATATATATATATATATATATACTATATGTAACATAGCACAATCTATATGCCCATAACAAAAGCGCTAAGAGGGAGGAGAGAAGGATTGTCAACTTCTCAGCTCCTTCTGGGCCATGAATATTGAGAAATAAACATAAATAAACTGGGTTAAAACAGGTGCAGTAAACACAGTTCAGTGGTCGTGTAAGAACAGAATGGCTAAAGGTGGCAGCTCCAAACGAGCATCCTCTCACACTAGAAGGGGGACTAGGTGTTTGCATGCATTGTCTGTACTGTGTTAAGAAGGATTTTTTTTCTCTTGGGCTTACACCCACTCACCAATCCTGCGATGATACAACGCAGATTCCCAGTGTTGGTTCAGGCTCCCGGCAATGTTGTAAGCACCGGATCAAATTCTGTCAACCGATTAGGATGGCTGGTAGCTAAACAGGCAGGGTGACCAGACAGTGGCCGACTGGACATAGTTAGTCAGGTTGAAAAAAGACACAAGTCCATCTAGTTCAACCAAAAAAAAATGTTTTATATATATATATATATAACCAAATAATCCCATATACAATCCTTCACCCACAGTTGATCCAGAGGAAGGCAAAAAACCCCAGCAAAGCGTGATCCAATTTGCTATAACGGGGGGAAAAATTCCTTCCTGATTCAGCGAGAGGCAATCGGATTCACCCTGGATCAACTTTACCTTAAAATGTTAGTACTCAGTTATATTATTTACATTAAGGAAAGAATCCAGGCCTTTTCTAAAGCAATCAACCGTGCTGGCCAAAATCACCTCTGGAGGGAGTCTATTCCACATTTTCACAGCTCTTACTGTGAAGAAACCTTTCCGTATTTGTAGATGAAATCTTTTTTCCTCTAGACGTAAAGAGTGCCCCCTTGCCCTTTTTGATGACCTTAAAGTAAATAATTCAACACCAAGTTCACTATATGGACCACTTATATATTTGTACATGTTGATCATATCCCCCCTAAATCTCCTCTTCTCAAGAGAGAATAAATTCAGATCCTCTAATCTTTCATCATAGCTCAGCTCCTCCATGCCTCTTATTAGTTTGGTTGCCCTTCTCTGCACTTTCTCCAGTTCCCCAATATCCTGAATGGTATTGCGATCCCTGATGCAGTGTGGGACGTCTCTGCTGGGCTGGGTGAGCTGAGTCTCTGGGCTGAACAATGGTAGACCCACAGGCGTAACTAGAACCTTCGGGGCCCCGGTGCAAGAAATTATGAAGGGCCCCCCTGACCCCCAGCCAGGACCCTTCCCTCCTCCTACTGATCCTGGGGCCCTTTACTCCTATCACGGGTCCCTTTATTACGGTACCGCAACGGGACCCTTTCACAAGTTCTGCAGCGGCCCCCTTTCTGCCATCTTTGGGCCTCCCCATGGTGGTGAAATTCCAGGGCCCGGTCACAATTGCAACCTTTGCAATCCAGATAGTTCCCTCACTGGTGTCAGTAGTTTTTAATTTTTATTTTAATTGTATTATATTTTTTACCATTTCATTTTATTTCTTTTACAATTTTATTTTTTACAAATTTATTTAGGAGCCCTGTTGGGGGGGCTTTGATGAGATATCAGGGGGTCTAAACAAACCTCAGCCCTCAATCTCCATCTGTGTAACCTCAGCTGCACAGAATGAATGGACAGGAATTCCCTGGGCACTATCCTCATTTCCCGGGGTCCTAGTCATCCTCCTCCCTTCCCAGGACCGACCCCCAGTCCCCCCGGGAAGTATTAAAGAACGTGGCCCCGGGGCTTCCAAGATCAATGCGGACAC
>BLSH010163322.1:260858-273509 GCA_018402905.1 Glandirana rugosa
GTAAATGACAAATTTATTGACCCGTTCCCATCTCTCCATCATGACAAATCTTCTACAGGAGGGGGGAAGACAGCAGCTCTGTGGGGGGACCAGGGAAGCACACAGGGACCCTGGGAACAGCAGAAGACAAGTAAACTGGATAGAGGAAAATGGAGGATATTGGGTCCTCTAAATGCCACCCCTGCCATCCCTCCTATCCAGGTGTACAAGGCAGGCACACGGGCCCCCTGTACCATGGGGCCCGGTTGCAATTGCAACCCCTGCAACCCCTATCGTTACGCCCCTGGGTAGACCATAAGGGTGATACTGTTCCTGACTCCCCTCAGTCTCCCAGCAGCACTCTCTCAGTAGTCCTGAAGAAAGCATGGCTCTCTCTCAGGTGGATTTTCACCACACAGTCTCGTGAGAGGTCTTTCTCCTCACAGCTCTCCTCAGAAGTCTCTCCTCACACAGCTCTCCTCAGAAGTTTCTCCTCACACAGCTCTCCTCACAGATGTATCCTCTCACAGAATCCCCTCTGTTGGGCTGTGTGGAAGCTTGTCTGTCTCTCCTTAAATCACCTCAGAATTCCCTCTGTTGTGCTGTGTGGAAACGTGTCTGTCTCTCCTTAAATCACCTCAGAATTCCCTTTGTTGTGCTGTGTGGAAACTTGTCTGCCTCTCTTTAAATCACCTCAGAATTCCCTCTGTTGTGCTGTGTGGAAACGTGTCTGTCTCTCCTTAAATCACCTCAGAATGCTCTCTGTTCAGCCTCCTCTCAACACTTACTGCCACTCCCTTGTGTCTCACAGTTTTTCTCCCAGGACCAATCATCAGAATCTCCTTATCTCCATCTTGTGGCCAAAATGGAGAAATTGTAGGACACATTGTCTTTCATTGCTCCAACATGCCTGCTATACTTATAATGACCACTAAATAATGTAAACTAGGTAAAATCCATATAAAGCAAATCGCTCATGCAGGGAAAAGCAATAAGTTCACTTTAGTGACTGCTTTGCCAGCTGCTTGTATCTTCCTCCCTTTGGCTTTCCTATCACTCAGATTGGCCAGTGGGGGCCAAGAAAGGAAAACCCTATGTAAGATGCAAGTCATTCGTTTTTCAATCTCAATGGTGTTTACGCATATTGAGTACATAAATGAACGAAGATCAAAAGGACTTGTTTTTCTTAACCACTTACCAACCGGAAGGTTTTCCAGCTTTAGGACCAGAGCACTTTTTGCGATTCGGCACTGCGTCGCTTTAACTGACAATTGCGCGGTCATGTGATGTTGTACCCAAACAAAATTTGCGTCCTTTTTTCCCACAAATAGAGCTTTCTTTTGGTGGTATTTGATCGCCTCTGCGTCATTTCTGATCACCGCTATAAACAAAAGAAGAGCGACCATTTTGCAAATAAACCCAAATTTCTTACTTTTTGCTAAAATTGAAATCCAAAAAAAATATATAAAAAAACTTTTTTTTTTCACCGGTTTTGGCCGATTTATATTCTTCCTCATATTTGTGATAAAAAAAAATCACAATTGGCGTTTATTGATTGGTTTGCGCAAAAGTGGCCGCGTTTATGGATGATGAGAATTAATTTGTGGGGTTTTTATTTTTTTTATTTTTTACTAGTAATGGCGGCGATCTGCGATTTTTAGCGGTACTGCGATATTGCAGCGGACATGTCGGACATTTTTGACACTTTTTTGGGACCAATGACATTTATTCAGAGATCAGAAATTTAAATGTCCACTGATTACTGTATAAATGTCATTGGCAGTGAAGGGGTTAACCTGGGGGGGGAGAGCTAGGAGTTAACTGTGTTCCCTGGGTGTGTTCTTACTGTGGGGGGGTTGGGCTAACATGGGCATGAGAGATCTAACTGATCCCAGTGACAGGGATCAGTAGATCTCTCATGCCCTCACTAACAGAGCGGGGAACCGCCGTGTTTACATTGGCGGTTCCCCGTTCTTTCCCTGTGGCCGCTCATCGTGGCTCCCCGGCGGACATCGGGTCCGCCTGAGCCGCGGGCACACTGCTCAGAAGTGCGGCGGGCGCGCGCGCGCCCCCTATCGGCTGTTCGCAGATCGCCGTCTTTTTACGGCGGTTCGCGCTCGGCATCCCGACTGCCACCGTAAAAAGACGGCACACAGTCGGGAACTGGTTAAAGTAGACGTTCCCCCTAAAACTAAAATCTGCAAATCTACAAGCATCCACAATCTACCGCTAACCTATCTAGCCTTGTAAAGAAGAAATCGCTATACATACTGCACCTTTTCTGAAGCTGCTCTAGTCCGGTCTCGAGCAGCGGAAGCTCTGTGCACAAGACAGCTGACAATGTCTTGGAAATGGCTGGGAAGTGACTTCATCCATAGAATTACTATGGGGCTTCCATTGTTGGCTGCCTCCTCTGCACCCACCTACACAGAGAAGCTGCTGCTGACTGCTCAGCGTGGGACCAGACTGGGGCAGCTTCAGAAAAGTTATGTATATGTCAGAAACCATGAATCAGACCAAGACAGAAGTGCAGTTAAATCACACTTTTTAATAAAAAGGTAAAATGACAAACAGATTAAACATAGCCTGGGTTCAGTAATAAGAGCGGATAGTCGGAGCAAGCCAGTGAAACAGATCAGAGATCCTGCTCATCTAATCTGGAAAAAATATTACCAGCAAATGGATTGTTTGCATCTTCTGAATTCATGGCCTTCACCTACTGTCAGGAACCATGAATCAGACCAAGACAGAAGTGCAGTAAAATCACACTTTAATAAAAAAAGCAAAGTGACATAAACAGAGTAAACGTGGTCAGAACAAGCCAGTGAAACAGGAGTCCAGAGATCAGGGAGGTCAAAGAAATAGCATGCAGAGTCAGGAGCCAGGAGGAGAGTCAGCCAAGCAGGGTCTTGAATCCAGGAACTAGAGGGGATTGTGAAACAGGCAAAGTCTTTCACAGGAAAACACAGCAGAGATTTCTCCAGAGATGATGACCAAGGCGAAGGCATCTGCGATCTGTTCCAGCCAGTTTATATAGTAGCAGAGCTTGCTTAACGAGCAGGGCAGGATATGGTCATCGGGTGAGACAGAGTGGAAGCTGAGACTGGCAATTAACCCTCAGTTGAGCAGCTTGCTCTGAGAAGGGAGAGCTGAGCCCAGCCCTGACAGTACCTCCTCCTCAAAACATCTATGGAAAGCACGGAGGAGGACAGGAGCATGTACGTCTGAGTATAAGACCCAAAAACGCACCTCTGGACCATACCAGGTACTGTATGTGTCCACGGAACCTACGGGAGTCAATGATAGATTGTATTTCATACTCCTCTTGGTTCTCAACCTGAACAGGATGAGGACGTGGCACTGTGGTGGTTGCATACCAAAGGATTTAACAAGGAGACATGGAATGCATTAGAGATTCTCATATTAGAAGGCAGGTCCAAAGCGTAAGCCACTGGGTTGATCTTGAGGAGAATACGAAAAAGGCCCAATAAACCATGGTGCAGCTTCAGTGAGTGAACATGTCAGAGGTTGCGAGAAGACAGCCACACCCTCTCCCCAACTTGGTAAGAAGGCGCAGGTAGGTGTCTGTGGTCAGCATGGGGTCTCTACCTATCATTGGCAAGTCGCAGAGACTCCTGGACCTGTACCCAAGTGGAACAAAGACCACGGAGATGCTCCGCCAATGCAGAAATTCTCTGAGATACAAATGAGTCAGGCAACATGGCTGGATGGAAACCATAATTCGCCATAAACGGAGACTATAGGAAAGCGGTACTGACAGCACTATTGTGAGCAAACTCTGCCCAAGGTAACAGGTCCGACCAGTTGTTATGATGGTCAGAAATATAGCAACGTAAAAACTGTTTCAAGGACTGGTTGGCTCGTTCTGCAGCCCCATTGGACTACAGGTGATACGCAGAAGAGAAGGAAAGCTGAATTCCCAACTGTGCACAAAAGGCTCGCCAAAACCTGGACACAAACTGGCTACCCCTGTATGAGACAATCACCTTGGGAAGCCCATGTATGTGAAAGATCTCCTGATCAAAAATGGATGCCAGTTCCTTGGACGTGGACAACATCTTAAGAGGAATACAATGTGACATTTTTGAGTATTGGTCAACCACCATAAGGATAACTGTGTTACCCTGAGAGATAGGTAACTCCACAATAAATCCAAAGACAGGTGGGTCCAAGACCGCTCACCATTGGGTATGGGTTGTAGAAGACCTACTGGAAAATGTCATGGTGTTTTGTTCTGAGCACACACAGAACAGGCTGCTACAAAGGCAGCTACATCAGCGACTAAGCCACCATCAGAGACTAAGCCACCAGAACTGTTGGGAAATAGCCCAAATGAGTTGATTCTTCCCTGGGTGACCAGCAGCCTTGGGAGAATGGTAAGTCTGGAGCACACCAGTATGGAGACTCTCCAGGACAAAGCAGCAGTCACAAGGTTTCTCAGGAGGAGCATGGCTCTGAGCAGCAAGAATCTTGTCACCCAAAGGTGAAGTGAGACAGGTACGAATCGTAGACAGAATACGATCAGGAGGTATCACAGGAACAGGAACCAGTTGCATCTTGGAAGGAGAGGAAAACTGTCGCGACAATGCATCAGTCCTTACATTCTTAGTACAGGGTAAGAATGAGACAATGTAATTGAAGATTGACAAGAACAGAGCCCATCAATCCCTCCTGAGGGTGAGGTGTTTAGCCTCAGACAAGAATGTGAGATTCTTGTGGTCAGTCAAAATGAGAAACCGGAACAGTGATACCCTCGAGGAGATGCTTCCATTCTTTAAGGGCTAAAATGATCGCTATCAACTCTCTGTCCCAAATCTCGTAAATGCATTCCACAGGAGACAGCTTCTTGCAAAAGTAGCCACAAGGATGCATAGCGCTCTCAGAGGTGGGACGTTGGGACAGAAGGGCAACAACTCCAGTCTCGGATGCATCAACCTCAAGGATGAAGGGTAATGTAGGATCCTGATGTGCCTACACAGGAGCAGAAACAGAGGCAGCCTTGAGACTTTCAAAGGCCTTAATGGACTCCGGAGACCAATTCTGTGGGTTGCTGTTCTTTTTGGTCATATCAGTCAGGGGCTTGACCAGAGGCGAGAAGTTACAAATACATTTCCGATAATAATTGGCAAATCCAAGAAAACGTTGTTGCGGACGTAAACCCACAGGTCGGTGCCACCTGTAGAACACCCGTGTACATCGAAAAACCAACAGTGAAAATGACATAACTCAGGAATTTAACCTGTTCATGATGGAACTCGCACTTCTCCAATTTACAATACAGGTTATTATCTCTCAGCCTCTGAAGTACACAGCAGACATCTGTGTGGTGGCTCTCTATGGACTTGGAATATATGAGGATATCATCGAGATAAACCACCACACAATGCTGCAACGTATCTCGGAGGAAATCGTTGATGAATTCCTGAAAACTGCCGGAGCGTTGCAAGGACCAAATGGCATTATGAGGTATTCGTAAAGGCCTGTCCTCCTGGTATTAGATGCAGTTTTCCACTCATCGCCCTCCTTGAACCTCACGAGATTGTATGCCCCTCTCATATCCAGCTTTGTGAAAACCTTTGCTCCCTTGAGGCGGTCAAATAACTCCATAATCAAGGGAATTGGATAAGCATTCTTAATCATGTAGCGATTGAGACCCCTGTAATTGATACAAGGTCTCAGTTCACCACTCTTCTTTTTCACAACAAAGTAGCCAGCACCAGCAGGAGATGAGGATTTGCGGATGAACCCTCTAGAAAGTGCGTCTGTGACATACTCCTCCATGGCTTTATCCTCTTAGACAGACAAAGGGTAAACCCAGCCACAAGGGGGTATGGCACCAGGTTGAAGGTCAATTGCAACCGGTGTGGAGACAAACTACCGGCTTGACCTTTATCAAAGAAATCACTAAATTTGCAGTATTCCTCTGGCAGGGAGGAGAGTGAAGAGATACACAAGACCTTAGCCACTTTCTGAAAACATGTCTTACTGCATTGTGGCGACCAAGAAAAGATACTCAGCACAAAACCAATCACATTAGGGGTTTTGCTTTTGTAACCAAAGATAACCAATAACCACCGGAAAATGAGTAGAGGAAATGACTTGGAATTGGGTTATCTCATGGTGAAGAGCCCCTACAGCCATGTTCAATGGAGCAGTCTCATGAGTTACCTGGGAGAGCTGTAGAGGTCTTCACTGACAGGCTCGGAACCAGGAGGTATGGGAGATGAGGGAGGCATGGGTGGGACTACAAAGCTCGGAGCCAAATATACAGGAGGCTTCCGCAAGCGCTCCTTAAAGGAAGGTCTCTCTCGGAGTCTGGAGTCAATGAGAATAGCAAATGTGATCAACCTCTAAAGCTCAGTAGGAATGTCTCTGGCTGCTATCACATCTTTGATGTTATCTGAGAGACCATGAGAAAAAGCAACCACGAGAGCCTCATTGATCCAAGCAACCTCTGCTGCCAGAGTACGGAATTAAATGGCGTATTCAGTAGCTGTTCTCGTACCCTGCTTGATGGACATGAGGCTTTTGGCAGCAGTAGTGGAGCATGCGGGATGTCAAATGCCTTTTTAAAGGAGGCCACAAACTCTGGGTAACTCTGGACAACAGGTGTCTTTGTCTCCCATATAGTGTTTGCCCAGGCCAATGCTCTATCCGAAAGCAAAGAAATCACGAAACCTACTTTGCTTCTGTCCATGGGGAACACCTGGGGCAGCATCTCAAAGTATATCCCAACTTGGTTGAGAAACCCTCTGCAATGAGCTGGATCACCCCCAAATCGCTGGAGAAGCAGAGCAGAACCAGACATACCCCTTATAGAGGTAATATTTGAGGCGGGAGCCTGCACAGAGACTGGAGCATCAGCAGGAGCGGCCTGAAACACAGGTTGTGCCGGAACGACCACCATAGGAGGAACCAGGTGAGCAGTGCAATTCAGGAGTGTCTGTGACACTATGGCAAACTGATCCATGCGATGATCCTGTTCATCCAATCTGGAAAAAATATTACCAGCAAATGGCTTGTATGCATCTTTTGAATTCATGGCCTTCACCTACTGTCAGGAACCATGAATCAGACCAAGACAGAAGTGCAGTAAAATCACACTTTTTAATAAAAAAAGTAAACAGAGTAAACGTGGTCAGAACATAGCCAGGGTTTGGTAATCAGAGCAGATAGTCAGAGTAATCCAGTGAAATAGGACTCCAGAGATCAGCGAGGTCAAGGAAACGGCATGCAGGGTCAGGAGGCAGGAGGAGAGTCAGCCAAGCAGGGTCTTGAATCCAGGAACTAGAAGGGTTTTTGAAATAGGCAAAGTCTTTCACAGGAAAACACAGCAGAGATTTCTCCAGAGATGTTGACCAAGGCAAAGGCATCTGCGATCTGATCCAGGCAGTTTATATAGCAGCAGAGCTGGCTTAACAAGGCAGTATATGGTCATCAGGTCAGATAGAGTGAAAGCTGAGCCTGGATATTAACCCTCAGCTGAGCAGCTTGCTCTGAAAAGGGAGAGCTGAGCCCAGCCCTGACAGTATAGCAATTTCTTCTTTACAAGGCTATAGATTAGTCTTAGATTGTGGATGCCAGTAGATTTACAGATTTTAGTTTTAGGGCGAACTTCTGCTTAGCAAGAATAGATGAGAATTTAGGCATATAGCATTTCTGTATTGTGGACCTCCTAGAGCTTATCTAAACAGAAAGGACAACATTTTAGATATTACATTTGCTAATCATTAGATGTGGTAGTTGCATTCATTTTAAATATTTACGTTATTTTTATCTGATAATCTTAATGAATAACACATTTTCTTTCCTGTGTTTGCTCTGCTCACTCACTCAACTGTATTTATAGAGGCAGCGATGATTATTACCAAGGTTGAGATTAAAACATGTCTGCCTTTGTTCATCTCCATTGCATGAGTGATGATGGGATTAGAAGTTCTAGAAGAAAGATACAATTGTTCTCCAGTTAATCTCATAGGAAGTTATAAGGACATTACATTTCTGTGAAGATCAACAGTTATTTCCTATGTATTCTGAAAAGGTTTTTAACCTGAAAAGCACATCTAAGGACTGGTAAACTGCAATTTGATACCTTTTAAAGTGGTTGTAAACCGTGGATGTTGTAAAAAAAAAAAAGAGACCTGCAAGGCAATGGCCTAATGTGCTGGTATGCATCGCATACTAGCACATTATGAAATACTCACCTTGGAACGAAGCCCTCCAGCGCTGTAATGTCACCGCTGAGTGAGCTGACATGTTTCTCCCAGTCTGTCTTCTGGGTTTGTGCGCTCTGGCTATTTGATTGGTTGGAACCCCAGAAGCTCTGAAGTTCCGGTAAGGTATGTCGGACCTTCAGAGCGCATGCACCAGTGATGTCACTGGCTGCATGCAGGGTGACTATCTTCTAAACAGTGTAGGTTTAGGGGATATTAATTTTACCTACAGGTAAGCCTTATTATAGGCTTACCTGTAGGTAAAAATGCCTAATGGGTAGAGTTGAGCGAACCCGAACTGTAAAGTTCGGGTCCGTACCGAACTTTGGGGTGTCCGTGACCCGAACCTGGACATTTGAAAAAAAAGTCTGGGTTCGGGTTCGGGGTTCGGGTATTTTATCCCACCTGTTGAATAGCTGCAGGGCAGCCAATCAACAAGCTTTTCACTGGTTTGCCCTTAGAAGCCATCACAGCCTACTAATGGCATGGCTGTGATTGGCCAGTGCATCATGTGACCCAGCCTCTGTATAAGCTGGAGTCACGTAGTGCTGCATGTCACATGCTCTCAGGCTAGTGTAGGGAGAGGATGCTGCCTGAGCTGTGAGGGACAGATTGCAGATCTAATAACATCTCATCCTGCATTACAGAACGATCTGATTCTGGACTAGGTAGAGATTACTACTACTACTGCTTTGAGGGACAGATTGCAGATCTACCGTAATAACATCTCATCCTGCATTACAGAACAATCTGATACTGGACTAGGTAGAGTCTACTGCTTTGAGGGACAGATTATTGTTCTAAAATCATCTCCTAGTTCTATAGGGAGAGGTTCCTGCTGCTCCTGTGAGGGACAGATAATTGTTCTAAAATCATCTCCCAGTGATATAGGGAGAGGTTCCTGCTGCTCCTGTAAGGGACAGATTATTGTTCTATAATCATCTCCTAGTTCTATAGGGAGAGGTTCCTGCTGGTGCTGTAAGGGACAGATTAGTGTTCTAAAATAGTTTCCTAGTGCTATAGGAACTTTTTTACAGCCATTTTTGTGGCGAAAAGTTTGGGTCCCCATTGACTTCAATGGGGTTCGGGTCCGGGGTAAAGTTCGGGTCACGTTCAGTACCGAACCCAAACTTTTCCGCGAAGTTCGGCCGAACCCAAACATCCAGGTGTCCGCTCAACTCTACAAATGGGCTTTACTACCCCTTTAAGAGATTGACCTAGGACCTTTCTATGGTTCTTAGCATACTGACACTACCTACTAGAGCAATACCTAAAATAATTACATCTTCAGCTAAAAAATATACCATTGTACATAGAGGTCTACTAAGAGGTTAATCAATTGGGTCTACCCAATTGGGTCTGTTCCTTTAGAATGATGATCATTTGCAAAAGGAAATGAAAAAAACAGGATTTTCACTTGCATGTGATTATAGAATTGAAATGATCACAGCCTCACATTATACCTGTATTGTCATTCTGTTACACATATTTGTCAGTTGATACTACAAGCAGCCAGTGCTAATTGCACAGGGATGGTTCACATTGTCACTATCAGTAGACATCAAGTAGATGTAAAGAAACTGGAGAAGATGAGCAGCACTAAGAAACAAAAAAATATGTTTTTTTTTGTAGAATAAAGAAAAGGAAATTTTCATGATAAACAGCGCTTTAGCAAATGAAATGTCATCAAGTTGGCATTTAGGCCTACTTTAAGTACTCAAAAGAAAGCTTCATTACTGCTAGCATAGTAACATATATATTTGTCCACACTGTAGTTGTTTGATGACTTGGCTACACTCTATGACAATGATATACATAAATTAGAGCTGCTTCCGGGTGCCATGCTGGAGAGTTTTGGAGATCCAGGGGAGCTTCTGACTGCCATTGCTCTGGACCAGTTTCACCGCTTACGAGATGGGGATCGATTCTGGTTTGAAAATTCAAGAAATGGGTAAATATTAATAACTGCTAAGCAGGTAAAAACTTAGATCTTCTTACTTTGTAAAATAGTTTTTTTATTATTTTCCTTCAAGCAAAATACCCAACATAGTAGCTTATAATACAGAAAGAAGAAAATACTGTATGAGCTAAAGCATCCACAATACACATTAGTACTCAAACATCAATGCACCTTTCAGCAACAAAACTGTTACTATTTTGTGAAGGAACATGTACAGAATTGATCTAAGCATGACTCTCTCTGCAAACACTGTTATAAGTATAATCACTGGGAATCTTGTATTGCAGTCATGTGAAAAGTTCTTCTTTCTTCTGTAGAAGTCAAGGACACAGCCAACGTTCTCTGTCTCCAAAGCAAAATGAAAACAAATACCTACAATAGTTTAATAACATTATTCATTTTAAAAATACCCATCCAGTGTTGCCAATCTACCAGACTGAAATTCCCTGACACAACACTCAAAATTTTCTGGCACAGCCATGTTTTTACTGGCATTTATGAAAAGTTACATAATTACAGTTTTAAGTGCAAATTTCAGTACTTATGCTACAAACAAGTACAATATGCAATTAGCAATGTGGTTTAAGATAGATATTAAGTTAAAAAAAACATATTTCTTATGTTATTTTTGATATAGTAAGGGCGGGTTATTAGAACTCATCAGATTTTGTCACCTGTGTCCAACTGGAGAGATTCCCTTTAATTTCTGTTCCATAGCCACTACAGAAAGTGAGGGGAAATCCCTGGTAGCCACCAGGATCACCAGAATTTTTGTCCCTGATTCTAAAGACCTCCTGTCTCCTTCCCTCTGTCACCTCCTGTCTCCATCACTTCATCCCTACTTCACCTCCTGTCTCCATCCCTCCGTCACCTTCTGCCTCCTTCCCTTGTCCCCTTCTGTCCCTACATCTCTCTTTTACATCTTTTATCTCCGTTAATCTATCCCTCCTTCCATTCATCTTTCCATAACTCCATCCTTTTATCTCTTGCTCCATTCCTCCCTCCATAATACTGTCTATCCACCAATCCGTGTGCCCTATGTCCCTTCACCCCTTCTATGCTCCATCACTTTTTTCCCTCAATTATTTATCAGTCAAATACATAATGATCATACAGCATACACACACACTGTACATCAGCATTTTTCATCTGCAAAATCAGCCTGATCTGTCATATTGCTGTTGCCTCTCCTCTCATGCTGGGATTTGTAGTGCTCCAAATACATGAGGTGGTAATGCTATAGAGGAGGCTGTGCCTGTGTACTGGACTGGTGAGCAGGTGTAATAGAGATTTGGGGAGATCTCAGAAAATGTCCTCCCTTTAGAAGCAGAGCGGTTCTCACACACAAAAAACGATCTAACAGCATGAGATAGGAGCCTGCTACACAGAGCCCATCCTCTCCCCCCTCCTCCTCCTGTCCACCAAGATAAGCCATTGACATGACTACATGTTGCTTCACTAGTTTACCTTTTGCTAAGCCATCCTCCACTGAAGAGTGCAGACGGTCTCCATTCCTCCCTCTCCCAGCATCGCCTATGCTGAAATCAAATAAGACGCGCTAGGGGAGGGTACAAGTAGCATCAGCACTGAGAGCCAGCTAGATCATCGGAGACTCTCAGTCTCTGCCGGCTCCAGCCGGAAACTCCACATGTGCAGTGGAGCCAGGAGCATCACTGTCAGCTGAGACTGAGATCATATTTTTTTACGAGCAAGCTTTTCACCTTACGGTTTTTACGTACACAGGGAAATAACCTGGTTTTTAAGGGCTGTACATAAAAACACGGGCAGTTGGCAACACTGCACCCATCAAACATATAAAGCCACACTCAACCTATCAAACATATGCCCATTAAAGTCACTTGTTAACACTGGGCCTCTTTTATGGGGTTGTCTAAAAAAAAAGAACTATCTGTGTTGCTCAATTTGACTGGTTCAGTAAGAGGGAGAGAGACAAACATTTTCAACTGGGTTCATGGTCCATGTGCCCTGTAGCTGTTGCAATACCACTGTTTTTGCTGCTTTGTTTGAGAGATAACTTACCAATAGAGTTGAGCGAACCTCTGGAAGTTCGGGTTCTGCTGGTCCGTCCGAACTTCGGGACAAAGTCCGGGTCCGGGTCCGGACGGAACCCGAACGATCGCACGGGAGTTTGTTTCGTCGTTTTTGTCACCATAACGTTGTCGATGTCCCGTGTACCTGGTACTTGGGTCAACTTTTACAAACAGAGAGAGGGAGAATGACTTGGTCAGTTTAACTCGTTGTGTCTATCAAGAAAAAAAAATCTGTTGGGGTATTTTCTCCGGGTCACAATTGTTCACTGAAATTACCCGTATACAAACTATCCAACTCACACCGAAATATACAAACTACCCACGTCACAACGGTTGACGGGCACAAAAATACATGTCGGGAATTTTTGGTCCAATAAAGGGACACATGCATTTTTGGCATTCCACTTTTCGAACGAGCATTTTTTTA
>BLSH010163322.1:290099-307118 GCA_018402905.1 Glandirana rugosa
GACCCGTGTCAGCGTCCTAGTAGCGACTTTAGCGAAAGACACAGACTACTTCTTGAAGGGGTGCTTAGCGATAGTACACAGAAAGCGATTTCAGCGATGATCCTGCGACTGTGCCCAGCGATGTGCGGACTTGGTGCTCGATTGACTGTAGTACGGAGCACGTACCGCCCCCAAGATTTCCCTTCACTGGAGCACCAGGCATCAAAGTGGATGTTGAGGATGAAAACTCCTTAGCATACCTCCAACTCTTTTTGACCGATGAGGTTATTGAAAAAATTGTTCTGGAGACGAATCGGTACCAGGAGCAACAAGCTGCTATGCGTCAGAGGTTTTCAAGGAGCAGAAAGTGGGAACCTGTGACAAAAGAGGACATCTGGAAGTTTCTTGGCCTAATCATTCTGCAGGGAGTGGTGGGGAAACCCCTGCAGAAGTGGTACTGGACAACCAACAAATTACTGGCCACTCCTTTTTTTGGCACGGTAATGTCAGAGTACAAATTTTCACTGATAATGAAATATTTGCACTTTGCAAATAATGAAGAATTTGATGAGACTTCTCATCCAGCTCCAAAACTCAAAAAGATTTGGGAGGTTTATCAAATGATTCTGAAAAATTTCCAGCAGACCTATGTACCCGACAGAGACATTAGTATTGACGAAAGTCTGATGGCCTACAAAGGAAGACTCAGCTGGATCCAGTATATGGCGTCTAAGAGAGCACGATTTGGAATAAAATCATTTATGTTATGTGAATCCAGCTTTGGTTACATATGGAATTCGGTCCTATACACCGGGAAAGGAACCAAATTCAATGAACGATTCAGCAATTATGGAATGGCTACCGCTTCGGTTCTTACTTTGATTGAGCCATTGCTGAATCAGGGCTACTGTGTAAACACAGACAATTTTTATACTTCTCCAGAACTTTATGAGTTCCTTGTGCACAACAAGACGGATGGTTATGGGACAGTTCGGGCTAACCGGCGTGACATGCCGCCAACCTTTGGTAATAAAAAGCTCAAGGCAGGAGAAATAGTTGCCTGGCAAAAAGGCAAAATGATGGCACTGAGATGGCGTGACAAAAAAGATGTGTGCCTTATGAGTACCATTCACAACACCACTACTGTCAAGGTGCACACAAAAGGTGGTAAAGATGTAATGAAACCACAAGTTGTCATGGATTACAACAACACAATGGGAGGTGTGGACAGATCTGACCAGGCCATGACATTCTATCCAGCGATGAGAAAACAACAAAAAAAATATTACAAAAAAATATTCCGGCGTCTTCTTGAACAGTGTTTGTGGAACGCATTCATTCTCCTAAAAAAAAAGAGTGACAAGCCGGTTGTTCATGCGGACTTTGTTTGGAAAGTTGCCGAACTTATAAGCACCAAACACCAACGACCGTAAATAGATCTGGACGTCGTGCTGCTGGCGTTGTGAGCCCAGAACGCTTGACTGGTCGGCATTTTATGGACCACATTCCACCAACGGAAAAGAAGGCTGCACCCACAAGGATGTGTGTGGTTTGCTGCTCTAAGCGTGACAACACTGGAAGGAGAATGCGAAAAGAAACCCGCTACTATTTTCCCGATTGTGACGTTGGACTTTGTGCTGTACCATGTTTTAAAATTTTCCATAACCGGGATATTTACTGAAGCAATATGACTACTAATATTGCATCCTTGTTTGACCAAAAAAAAATGTCAGTGTTTTTGAGTATATTATTTACTAAAATGTATTGAATAAAAAGTATTATAATTATATTATTATTTGTTATTATTTATAGTTTTTTTTTACCCAAGATGTCTACTAGACTGTTGTTTGGACAGATTTAAGTGAATTATTCCTAAGAATTACAAGCCTAAAATCTAAAACGCCAAATTTCCATGCAAAATAATGGTACCGCTTTCAGCACCAAAAATCTGAAGTAATCATACCGCCAGGGAGGTTAAGGACACAGTGGCCAGCTTCCCGACCTGCTCCTTAACAACCAGCTATTCACTTTGAATGCAGTGTGCAGGGCAAATTCGGGTGTTTGCCGAAGAGGCGATGTTCGGCCTAAACTTTTGCTCGACTCGAACTGTTCGCCCAACTCTACTGGCCAGTAAACACATGACCGAAACGGGAAGTGACATAATATACATTGCTTCTGGCTTCATTTATCACAAAAGAGGTGGAGGAACTTGATGTTTGTCCTTCTCCTCTTTTCTCCGCTGACCCAAGCACTTGCAGCAGGCCCGAGCTCCCCAATGGGATGAGAAAGCCAGGGAATGGTGGCAGATGGTGCCAGATGGGGGGGGGGTCTCTTTCCAAGTCCTGTAAAATGAATCACTTTTACAGTAATGTCCATCACCAGCTGAATATATACATATATATATATATATATATATATATATATATATATATATATATACACACACAGTATCTCACAAAAGTGAGTACATCCCTCATATTTTTGTAAATATTTTATTATATCTTTTCATGTGACAACACTGAAGAAATGACACTTTGTAAAGTAGTGAGTGCACAGCTTGTATAACAGTGTGAATTTGCTGTCCCCTCAAAATAACTCAACACACAGCCATTAATGTCTAAACCACTGGAAACAAAAGTGAGTACACCCCTAAGTGAAAATGTCCAAATTGGGCCCAAAGTGTTAATATTTTGTTTGGCCGTCATTATTTTCCAGCACTGCCTTAATCCTCTTGGGCATGGAGTTCACGAGAGCTTCACAGGATGCCACAGGAGTCCTTTTCCACTCCCCCCCAGCCCTCCTGCCCCAAAGCACCCACCCCCCATGTCCAGGGCATGTGGCCTGGTAAGGTTCAGGAGGGGGGGGCACTCGCTCATCCCCTCCCCTTTTATGACCTGCCAGGCTGTATGTTCAGATAAGGGTCTGGTATGGATTTCGGGGAGGACCCTACACTGTTTTTTTTTTTAAAAATGGCGTTCTTTTCTTTATATTCATCTGTCAGTGGGGAAGCCCACTGACAGATGATGACTCATGGTTGTTAAGGACACGGGTGGCCCACTGCTTAGCAACCAACTATTTCTGCACACAGAATTTTCATCCGATCCGAATTCTAATCGTTCTGAAAAGTTGAAATTCGTTAGAAAATGAATAAATTAAATTAATTTTAGTGAAAACAATACAAAATTTAACAAAAATGAAAGGAAACTAAACCAATTCCAAAACCAAACTAAATGAATTCCATAACAAAACGAAATTAATAACATAACAAATCTATCCGAAATGAAACAAAACAAATTGTTTTGTTCTGCACATGTCTGATATATATATATATATCTTCCACCCAAACTCTCCTGACACCAGCTGCCAGATTGCTGTATTTAATGGGGCCTGTCCCCTGCCAATCCAGACTGAGGATTGGTCAGGGCTTCTTGTCATACATCAGGGAGTGACATCTCCCCATCCATCTCCCTTTCCAGAGCTTTCCCAGCTCAAAGGGGAGGATTCTCCAATGGGTGTTACTTCCTTTTATCTCCAGCCCCTCCCCTGAGCCACTGCCCTGCCAAGATCAAAACAATCAGCCCTGTACTTACAGTCAGGCCTGACTAGATTTTTCCTCCCCTACCAAAAATCTACAAAAGTAAAGCACCTATACTATGGGGGCCCTATCTACAGTATCTCACAAAAGCGAGTACATTTTTGTAAATATTTTATTATATCTTTTCATGTGATAACACTGAAGAAATTACACTTTGCTACAATGTAAAATAGTGTGTGTACAGCTTGTATAACAGTGCACATTTACTGTCCCCTAAAAATAACTCAACACACAGCCATTTTTGTCTAAACTACTGGCAACAAAAGTGAGTACACCCCTAAGTGAAAATGTCCAAATTGGGCCCAAAGTGTAAATATTTTGTGTGGCCACCATTATTTCCAGCACTGTCTTAACCCTCTTGGGCATGGAGTTCACAAGAGCTTCACAGTTTGCTTCTTCCACTCTTCCATGACAACAACACGGAGCTGGTGGATGTTAGAGACCTTGCGCTCCTCCACCTTCCATTTGAGGATGCCCCACAGATGCTCAATAAGGTTTAGGTCTGGAGAAATACTTGGCCAGCCCATCACCTTTACCCTCAGCTTCTTTAGAAAGGCAGTGGTCGTCTTGGAGGTGTGTTTGGGGTTGTTATCATGTTGGAATACTGCCCTGTAGCCCAGTCTCCGAAAGGAGGGGATCATGCTCTGCTTCAGTATGTCACAGAATATGTTGGCATTCATGGTTCCCTCAATGAACTGTAGCTCCTCAGTGCAAGCAGTACTTATGCAACCCCAGACCATGACACTACCACCACCATGCTTGACTGTAGGTAAGACACACTTGTCTTTGTATTCCTCACCTGGTTTCCGCCATACACGCTTGACACCATTTGAACCAAATAAGTTTATCATGGCCTCATCAGACCACAGGACATGGTCCCAGTAATCCATGTCCTTAGTCTGCTTATCTTCAGCAAACTGTTTGTGTGAGGGGTGTACTCACTTTTGTGAGATACTGTATATTTATGTCCTAATGGAGTTAAAACATATCCTAACCCAAAACCCAAAAAAAGTGTTAGAAAATCAGCTTGCCAACCCTTAAATGCAGTGGTGGCATTACTTTTCTTTTTTTGCTTTCTTCCTTTATTTTCACCTAGTGATCTTGCCAGTAAAACACTTCCTGTCCTAGGCTGACAACATTTATTCACTTTACTGTATCTAGAGAGAAAAAGCATTGTCAACCAAAGGACAAGTCTACAGACAGCTACTCCTCTCCTCTGCTTCTATAAAGCAAAACTCAGCTCAAATGTGGATATTCTGCTCTAAGGACTCCTCACCCCCTTACATGCCACATTTGGCATGTCATTTTTTTGGGGAGGGGGGGAAGTGGATACCTAGTTTTGACAGGTACCCAGCTCCCACTTACGCTCGGGCCGCCTAGGCGTCTCGAGTAGAAGTTTTCCTCTCCCCCTCCCACCCTGCAATCTTCTGGGACAAGTCACAGGTCCCAGAAGATTGCCCAGCCATTGAGAAACCACAAGCTGTCACAGTTGGGTGCCCACACTTGTGATGCCGCTGCCGGGGAGAGGAAAGAAGGAGAGAAAGCGATCCAAGGCTTCGGGCGGCCACAGCTCTGGATCATGGGACAGATAAGTGGCTGTTTATTTAAAGTCAGCAGCTACACTTTTTGTAGCTGCTGACCTTTAACCACTTCCTTACTGGGCACTTAAACCCCCCTCCTGCCCAGACCAGTCGCATTTTGAATGACAATTGCGCAGTCGTGCGACGTTGTACCCAAATAAAATTTGTGTCCTTTTTTCCCCACACATAGAGCTTTCTTTTGGTGGTATTTAAGCCCCTCTGCGTCATTTCTGATGGCCACTATAAACAAAAAATGAGTGACAATTTTGCAAAAAAGAACAATATTTTTTAACTTTTTGCTAAAATACAAATCCATAAAAAAAAAAAATTATTCATCAGTTTTGGCCGATATATATTCTTCTACAAACTATGGGAATTGATTTGTGGCATTTTTATTATTATTTTTTTTTTTTACTACTAATGGCGGCGATCTGCAATTTTTATTGGGACTGCGATATTGCAGCAGAAATGTCGGACATTTTTTACACATTTTTGGGACCAATGACATTTATACAGCGATCAGAAATTTAAATATCCACTGATTACTGTGTAAATGTCATTGGCAGTGAAGGGGTTAACCTGCAGGGGGCAGTGAAGGGGTTAACAGTGTTCCCTGGGCGCGTTCTAACTGTGGGGGGCATGGGCTGGCCGGGACATAACAGATCTAACTGATTCCAGTGACAGGGATCAGTAGATCTGTAATGTCCCATTCACAGAACGGAGAACCGCCGTATTTACATCGGCGGTTCCTCGTTCTGCAGCTCTGTCAGGCGATCGTGGGTCTCGAGCGGACATCGAGTCTGCCCGACCCACGGACACACACGCGCAGTGCGGCATCGCTGACGCCAGGGGGCGCGCCGGGCGCGTGCACAGGGGGCGACGTCCATGGACGTACTTCGGCATTAGCGCGGATATGTAGGAGTTAATAAACAGAAAAACGAGTGGAACTCTGCTTTGATATAGAGGGAGGGGATTTGTGGTCCAGAGAAATAGTTTAAAACAATGTAACTAAAAATGCAGCCCAGGTAGAGAGGACAGGAAGATGTCAACTGAAGGTCAATGTCAAGATTACCTAGTATTTATTATTTTTTTGCATTAATTGAATAGATATAACAATACACTTTCAACATCATATTTAACATATCAAAATAGACCAAATAGAAGACATTCATTATTAGACTTTACATACCTTTTAAGGGTATTGTGCTTTAAAATTGTGCAATGCACCTTGCCTAGCTATTTAAAGGACACCCATAGTTTTGGAACATTTACAACAGTTGTAGGGGAAAGAAAATACACATGGTTTGCAAGGACATTGGCTACTGAATATTAGTTGCTTATCAAATGAAGGCAATATTTACTGGTTATTTTAGTGATATCAACATTTCTTAAGGAAACATATTCTGTTTATTATGTTTGAGCTCTTCCTAGTTTCACACTGCTTTCTTTTTTCTACCTCAGTAAGTTTCTTTATTGCCTGGGTAGTTGCTCACTCTCGTAAGAGGAACTTTAAAAAAATCAAAAGACAACAAGCAAGTATAAAGAAGGTCCTATCAGCTGAAGGGATTACGGGTAATTGTTAATTTATACATACTGTTTTTCTTTTTTAATATGATAGAACTAATCATACATTGCTAACTACGGTACTAATAGAGAACTTTTACAACATTTTTCTAAGCTATACATTGCATATGAAAATGTAGCATGAACTATTTCGGGATAACTTGAATTTTGTTGCTTTTTAATGTTGGTAATAATCTTGGTCTATAGTAATTTTTCATCACATAAAAACCAAATAAACTTGCATATTAATAGCAGCATGCCTGTTTATTCGTATGCTATATCTGATGAAGTATGATATTTTACATTATTAATGGAGATATACTTTTTAAGCTCAAGAGTGGCAAGGACCAAAAGAACCTTTGAGCACTGTGCTCTTACAAATCCATCCACATCAAGTGATGAAAATTTTGGACAGCCGTGGCACAGTGATTCGTACCATTGTCATACCAAGCCATAAAAGCTTTAATGTCATTCAGTCTAATAATCATGGATGCAAAACTTTGCTGGTCAAGGTGCCCAATGAGTATGACACAGTAAGTATGTTGTCATAGAACATGTTAATGATTAATATTTTTTATTAATAAATAAATGATGATTATTATATACATTGAGAAATCTTAAAAATATATATTGATTTCAGAGGCGCTGAGAGTCTCAATATTTTCATATAATAAAATACATAAAAGTGAAGAAACAAACAGTTTCACTGGAAAATGAAGTGAGATAAAAGTAGGTGTCACAAAAAGTCCCACCTGCAATTCAATCTCTTCGTAAATCACCAATTAAAGTGCTTCACCCGATCCCCTTTGTGTGTCAAACTCACGAATGGGAATGTTCAGCAAGTAATGCTTGGATTTATGCTTGGATATTGCTTGGATGTATGCTAATCACAATGTTTCATCTGGCTGCTGGAAGGTCTGAGTATTACTAACACTTCACCTACATATATTCCTTAATATAAAAACACGCTCATAATGCATTATCGTAATAAAAGTTGAAAATATTTTTAAAATAAAATTCTACTCACAAATGAGTTTGAAATACAAGCATCTCTCATCACAAGATCATGTAACACTCCTTAGATAAATGTAGAAGGTTTACCCAAGCTCAACCACTGTATTATATATCTAGGATCTGGATGCAGACCGTTGCTCTGGCATGATACAATAGACGCTAACATGTTTCGGCTTTTGCAGCCTTCCTCATAGTAAAGGGACCTCAAACATCCCCGCACTCCCCCATGGGCCAGTCTCAGCATCTCACTCAACACCAGATGCCTCCGGTCTCACAGTCAAGGCCGAGGGTGGCGTGTGATGTCACCGATAGTTGCTGCGCCCTGACACAGTGTTTTTTTGTCCACTAATTTATTCAAAAGGCTGCAGGAGCACCATGATTGTTTTTTAACACACTGATATTTTGTTTTTATGTGTATGCATGTGTAACAGTACCCCCATAGGGGCTGTCAAGTGTTGTGCTCCATTTGTCCCCCTGCCCAGCCAGGCACACAGTTCTCATTCACCATCAGGCAGAAAACCAGCCCTTGAACATTGTTTGTATTTTTTATTGAGAGGAATAAACTTGGATGGGGATAGGATATCATGAGATGTGCAGTTGATTAGGAAACAATTCATGGACTTGGAATATTGTTAGAATGCTGACTTTTGTACCAAACTTCTGTTCCCAAAGTTATAAAGGTTGTACACATGTTTCCAACCAAAAGTAATCAACATGTATTAATGGCGCTTTACCCCCCCCCCCCCCCAACACACGCACACACACGCACACTTTTCTCTGGAGTATATTGTACAAAATGGTCCTTGATGCGATTTTGGAAACTGTCATGTTGGCCTTCTCTGAGCTCTCAGCCTTTGACTGTACCAAGCATTAGACAGAAGGGGTGAAATGACAGGAATCTGTGTTTGCTTCAAATATCCTATTTTTTCCTTATTTTTTTTTTCACAAATAATAGGAAATTTGAAGTGAACCCGTGTTTTCTCTTTAATAATTATCCTCCTCTACTCTCCTCTCCTCACACACTGCTGCCTGTGAGATTAGGAAGAGGGGAGAGAAAAAATGCAGCTGAGCACAGTGCTGGATCAATAGAAGACTCTAGGTAAAATTTTTGGGGGGCACAACAAATGGTAAAACATTTTTGTACCTTAATGCAGGGAATGCATTAAGGTAAAAAACTATTTATTTTAGAACCACTAAGCTAAGTGAACAAACACTTTACACATTGAACATGCTCTATTCCTTTAATAATTCCTTCTATTAGCCTCTATTTTCTTACATACAGTAGATTATGTCAAATTAGCAATATATTTTGTTGTTTAAACTCTATTCCAGGGCTCTCCAAACCTCCTAAACAAAGGGCCAACTTTCTGTGTTTCAGAATTTAGGAGGGCTGAACTGTGGCCAATGGGAGTAGAAAAGGACCCAGCATCACTGGGAGTCCACAATGTCTCAGGCCTGGTGGTCAGTGACATTTAAAAATGTGGTCAGTAGGAAGAGGAATAATGTCCCATCATTGGTATTAGTGGCAGGAACAGTGCCCCATTCTTGGTGTCAGTAGAAGGAATAGTGTCTCAAGGTCCAAACAAAGGCAAGCAAAGGGCCACATCTGACCCTCGGGCAGCAGTTTGGAGATCACTGCTCTAATCAATAGTAAAGTAACAGTATAAGAACATTCAAAGCATGGCAGAAATGTGATAAAGAACAGTTCTTGTGGCTGTAGTGACAAATCAGTTTCTTGCTTTCATTCTCCCATGCTACACTAGAAATAGGAAAGAAATAATCTGGGTGATTTGTGCCAAAGGGGCATTTCCTATGTCAGAACATTTTCTGCGCCCATTGTTAATGTATATATTTTGGTATAGGTCCTGTGCTTCTACAGTGAGGAAGAATGCATAGGCTTTATTAATCAACTGCAAGAAAATGGATTTACACTTATTGAACAAAAAATGGATGAGGACAGTCTGTTAAAGGAAGCTGTTACTAAAAAACAAAGAAGTCAGATCCTGGAAACCTTCTTCAGACACTCCTTTTCTCAAGTAATGTATACATTAGCCAACCTCATGACCTACCTCTAATTGACATGCATGTATATGATATTCAATTTTATGTGATTAGTAATATTATGTAAAATTTGAAATAAAATAGATTTGTATTGTTATGGAAATGCTATTGTTGTCATGGGGATAGGTAGAAATGGAAATATGCTAATCAAGAAAACATCATAAAACAATTTACGCCGTCTTATCTCAGTGGCATAAATCACTTTGGGGGATATTTATCAAAAAAAGGCAGATAATGGGGCTGATTTACTAAAACTGGAGAGGGCAAAAGCTGGTGTGGCTCTGCATAAAAGCCAATCAGCTTCCAGGTTTTATTGTCAAAGCTTAATTGAGCAAGCTGAGATTAGAAGTAGAGTTGAGCGAACCAGAACTGTAAAGTTTGGGTCCGTACCGAACTTTGGGGTGTCCGTGACCCGACCCGAACCCGGACATTTGAAAAAAAGTTTGGGTTCGGGTATTTGATCACGCATTTTGAATAGCTGCAGGGCAGCCAATCAACAAGTGTTTCACTGGTTTGCCCTTAGAAGCCATCATAGCCATGCCTACTAATGGCATGGCTGTGATTGGCCAGTGCATCATGTGACCCAGCCTCTTTATAAGCTGGAGTCACAAGGTGCTGCATGTCACATGCTCTCTGGCTAGTGTAGGGAGAGGATGCTGCCGACGCTGTGAGGGACAGATTGCAGATATAATAACATCTTATCCTGCATTACAGAACGATCTGATTGTGGATTAGGCAGAGATTACTACTACTACTACTGCTTTTAGGGACAGATTGCAGATCTAATAACATCTCATCCTGAATTACAGAACGATCTGACTGGACTAGGTAGAGTCTACTGCTTAGAGTCATCTTCTAGTTCTATAGGGTCAGGTTCCTGCTGTTGCTGTAAGGGACAGATTATTGTTCTAAAATCATCGCCTACTCCTATAGAGTCAGGTTCCTGCTGTTGCTGTAAGAGACCGATTATTGTTCTAAAATCATCGCCTACTACTATAGGGTCAGGTTCCTGCTGTTGCTGTAAGGGATAGATTATTGTTCTAAAATCATTTTACTTCCTTTTGCAGTCCTCTAGCACTTTCCAGGACTTTTTTACAGTCATTTTTGTGCTGAGAAGTTCAGGTCCCCATTGACTTCAATGGGGTTCAGGGTTCGGGGTCAAGTTCGGGTCAAGTTCGGTACCGAACCCGAACTTTTTCGCGAGGTTCGGCCGAACCCACCGAGCCCGAACATCCAGGTGTCCGCTCAACTCTAATTAGAAGCTGATTGGCTACCATGCACAGTTGCACCAGATTTTGCACTCTTCAGCTTTAGTAAATCAACCCCAATGTGTCTGTTTATGTGCCACTGTTTCCTATTCTGTGATCAAATTTATGCTAGAAATAAGATATGCCTGTGCTTAAATTCAAAAAGCTTATACATATATATACTGTAAGTCATCAGGTACTAAAGGGGTGTGACCACGTGTAACACTGAAAATCTGGGTCAACCTTCTTCACGCTGCTATACACCCCTAAACATTTCTTAGCAAACTGGACATAAAAACTGAGATTTTTGATCCACATAAATTACAGTAGAAATAACACATTTCTGTGCTCAAATCCAAATAGCTTATACCTATACTGTATATTCCATTGGTAACTCACTTCAGCTGTGGCTATCTGCCCCATATTGCCACTGTATTCACTGAAGCATGCTATACGCATGTAAGTATTTTACATTTTGCAGAGCAGCGTAGGGATTGGCCAGAGAAGGATTATTTTGATGCAGTTGGATAACTTAAATGTGTATTGCGATGTGTTGCAAGGTGAACCAAAAAAACCTTTTTATGCAAAGTTTGCTAAGAAATGTTTAAGGGTGTATAGCAGTGTGTAGATGTTTGTTTCAGAATTTCAGATTAATCATAACTTCACACATGTATAAATGTATCTTGTCATTTTGTGCTCATTGTTCTACTGGATTATGTAAAAGTATGGCAGGTTTGCCAACTTGTTGCAAATCGCCTAACATAGATCTCAGAAAAGTATTGAAGAAGTAATTTTCTGATAACTGTGTCTGTTTAAAAAGTGATTTACACCACTTCTTAATTTCTTCTAATGCACTTCTGCAACATATAAATGTGTTAAATTTGGTGCAATTCTTGAACACTTGTGACAAATGTGCAAAATGAACGCATTCATTGAATTGTTGCAGACATTCTGAAAAAGGGAAGTGGCATTGCATTCATAGACATTCTACCACAACTCCAATAGAGACTAAACACTTCAGGATAAATTCCCTTTTTACACAGAAGACCTGCAAGTGAGTACTCCACACACTGGTAGCTAGAACATTGCCTTTGGTGAGACTCAATTGGACAAAAGGGCACTGAAATAAGTTCTAATTCAGGATATGTTTTGCAGTGTTTCAAACACCTAGTGGATGGTCATTCATTTACTCACTTGCCATGTGACAATTATGTCCTTTCGACTTTGAGATTTGCATTCGCATTGCAGTACTAATTTGAATTTGTTGGCCAAATGGGAGTCTTCTCTATTGTACTTAATACTTCATTGAAGTACACTAAGGGAGAAAGAGATGGAAAATATGGTGTATGATGTAATCATTTATGAGACTCTGTTTTTCGATATGTTATGCATTCTCTGGGTGACAGTGTTATCAGCATAGATTAAAAAGCTGACAGGACAATAACCTTGAGACTTCAGATAACATCTAAACTTACTCTTACCTCAAGTGTTGTCCACAAGTGAAGTGAGCTATGCTAAATTAAGGGCTTGAACATGTTTAATTATGTAACAAAGCATATCCAATCAATACAAAAGGCCAAAAAGTACTGTTTCTCTTTAACCACTTGCCGACCGACTGGCCTGGCTTGACAGCGGCAAAGTGGTTTGTTATCGCAAACCACAGTCACCTGATAGCGGCCGCGATAACGAGTACTGTGAATCAATAATCGGAGATTGTGTTTTTTTTGTACCAAAAATATGAGGAAGAATATAAATCGGCCAAAAGTGATGAAAAAAAATATGTTTTTTTTAATATTTTTTTTGGATTTGTATTTTAGCAAAAAGTACGAAAAATATTTTTTTTGCAAAATTGTCGCTGTTTTTTGTTTATAGCGGTGATCAGAAATGACGCAGAGGGGATAAAATACTACCAAAAGAAAGCTCTATTTATGGGAAAAAAAGGCCGCAAATTTTGTTTGGGTACAACGTCGCAAGAACGCACAATTGTCAGTTAAAGCGACGCAGTGCCGAATCGCAAAAAGTGCTCTGGTCCTAAACTGGGAAATCCTTCCGGGGCTGAAGTGGTTAAAATTGAATATACAGATCTCGGTTTTTTTCACTTATGTCATGATTCTACATTCTGTTTATTCTGCAGGTTCTTGACATTGATCAGTCAGGCATTGAAAATCTCATAGCTGAAAGCTCCTTAAAGGTGAGAGAGGCTCTCAAATGTGAACTAAGCAGGACGGAGTTTGCAGAATCACTGGGACTCAAGCCTCACTCTATATTTGTGGATTCCATGTTCTCTCTTGCGGATGAGGATGGGAATGGATATCTATCATTCAGGGAGTTCTTAAATATACTCATTATTTTAATGAAAGGTACATTTATGTCACTGATTTTAACAATTGGCATACAGGCAGAAGGGTATGGCAATTCTTGTGTAAAGGAAAAACAATTATACAATATATTATATATAATTACACATTATTTGGTGTTTTGAACATGTTTTTCATTTAATTTGGTTCTTAATTAGGAATAATTATGACTGAAAAAAAATCAGTTCAGATAAACACAGAACAAATGAGTCATCTAGCACACTAAAAACCCTATATGGCTAACACAGTCTTCCTGAGACTGTACAAATCCCAGTGTGTCTTTTCAGCTAAAAACTGATCAGACAGAGGTCTGGTGTCCTGCAAAAAAAGTCAATGTTTAAAGAAGTATAAGAGCTTAGAATTTACACCAAAGTCCTGAGATCTTAGACTCCTAAAGTTGATACTAAAAAACAAATAGGTAGCTACCAAAATAGGGCATTTATTTGGAATATTAAAATATAACTAAAGGCAAAACTTTGGAGAGGGATGGGTTTGTTGGTCCCTCTGTTGGGTTTAATACTGCTGCCTGTGTCATTGTAAGGGAGATTCTCCCTCTCTATCATTCCTGTTTACCATTGTCAATAAAAGTTAAAGAGAATACCAAACTTTGGCTTGTCATCAGAGCTAGACTACATAGGGAATTTTCCAGTGGTGATGCTAGTTCTGGTGACCCTGGGAACAAGCAAGGGTTTTCTCACTTTTAAAGCCCCGTACACACAGTTCGACGATCGCATACAACAGGTCGTACTCACGACCGTTGTATGCGATATCAATCGTTCGTATGCGCAATTTGAGCAGTCGAACATACGACAGTCGTACAAGGGAGTTGTATGAACAGACTAGAAAACTTGGTCGTACCAACAAGCTTTCATACGACCGTTGTATGGTGTGTACAGAGCAGTTGGTACAACAAAGTTGTATTGTGCAAAACACACATGCCCAAAGTCAGGAATGGCCGGATGCTAATTACAATCACCTGACCGTTCTTTCCCCGGCCGTACGATCGTGTAGTGCAGTCAGTATGCTGCATACAACAGCCAGCATACGATTCGATGCTATCGTACGTGCGATCGTCGAACCATGTATACGGGGCTTAAGAGCTTTCTTCTCACTTCCTGTATTGGCTATGGGACTGGAAGTGAAGCAACATTTCCTCAATGAGACAAAGCTGTAAAAAATAAATAATAAAAAAAAACCTGACTGGGTTATAACCCTTAAAAACAGTAGTTGTCAGTGCAGTGACAGTCCTATATTAAGCCCACAATAGAGAAGTCCCAGAAGGTGAGTAAAGATGTTCAGCGTGTGTAGAAATAAAGAAGAATCTCAAGCACGTGAAGTGACACTCCCTCCACCTCCAAGCATTCCTCCTCGCTCACCTCCAGTCATAGACCCCTGAACTAATAGGCAGTCATATGAGCAGTATTCCTCATAAGGAATTGGTTAAATCCTGTTGAGCTGGATCCCTCCAATTTAAAGTCTCAGGTCCTCAGCATCCAACCCAGGTAAAAGCAAAATAAATAATCTAAGAGCTTTACTACTCACATGTAATGAATAAAATTGGCCTCACTGAGGAAGTTCACTGAATGCAATGCGTACGGGGGTAGGAGCCTTGCCCTGATGCATGTCACCTGCTGCTGTCCTGAGAAACACACAGTGTGCTGCTCTGTGTTTTTTTGTACCTGAATTGTATTCATTACATGTGAGTAGGACACCCTTTATCAATAAACCATTTCAATGTTTATATGCGGAAAGCTCTTAGATTATTTATTTTGCTTTTACCTGGGTTGGACGCTGAGGACCTGAGACTTTACATAGTAGGGATCCAGCATTTAACCAATTTGTCATGAGGAATACTGCTCATATGACTGCCTGTTAGTTCAGGGGTCTATGGTAGGAGGTGAGAGAAGTGGATTACTTGGAGGTGGAGGGAGTGTCACTTCATGTGCTTGAGAATCTCCTTTATTTGCATACAAGCTGAACATCTTTAGTCACCTTCTGGGACTTGTGGCCCCCCTCTATTTTGGACTTAATATAGGACTGTCACTGCACTGCATTTTACTGTTTTTATGTGTTACTGGATTTTGAGTGAAAGATCATAAGTGTTCAGCTTGCAATATTGTATTTAGTTGCCATTTGCACTGATTTCAACTTTTTATTTGGGTTATAACCCTCCCTTACTCTATCCAAAATATAAAAGACTACCTGTCCTCGATGTAGTTATCAACATTTTGCTAAGGGGTCCCATGACCTGTGGTTATGCCCCTGAATCGGTCCCCAGCGGACAAGACCCAGTGCAGGTTATTACCTTTGTTTTGTCACTTGCTCCTGATTGGAGTCACATAAACAAATGTTGTTTTATTTCTTAGACACTTTATAGTGAAGGCCATTGGTTAACTAGAAAATACTCTGAATAAATTATAGCCAAAAGCCAAATGTGATTTTAGGTATAGTAAATGACAGGACAGCATTTATAAAAGCTATAAAAACATATTAGCTTGCAAGGTTTACTCCCTTTGAATAATCAACACGTGCTTTTGAGATACCAACATTTCAACTTGCTAAACAAGTTTCTTGTGATTTCCAACTTTGTTGCATTTGAACTAGGAAAATGTAATTGTGTGCAAGCAACAATATAATAAAAATAGTTGGGGCCAATCATAATGTCTGTATAATCTATTTTATCATATAAAGGAAAACTGTGCTGAAAGATTAGGTTTACAGATGCCAACTACTTTTGTAGATGCTAATCCAGTGATTGCAAAACTATTTGAGTCACTGGCCCTGTCCATGTAACCAGATTAGGAGTTTGGACTTTCTAATCTGCAGAAAAAAATGACTCTCACCTTTTTTCATCTAACAAACTACGTTTTATCTCCTTTTTGTATTGATATATTTACTTTTTCTTTATTTAATTTATTTATTCCAGGATCACCTGAACAGAAATCTAAACTGATGTTCACTATGTATGACATTGATGGAAATGGCTTTCTTTCAAAGGATGAGTTTTTCACGATGCTAAAGTAATTATATATGTGTCACTGTCTGTGTGTGTTTTTTATGTCTGTAAAATGTTTTGACTAGAGATGAGCAAAGTGATTTCAGCTAAACAAAACTCTTTTTCACTGTCAGCAGAATCTTGCAAAAACAGAAACTTAGTTACACTCATTGAGCTACTTAAACTAAATTTTCCGGAAGGACATAGTTAACCACTTGCCCTACTTCAACTGGCAATTGCACGGTCATGCAACACTGTACCCACAGTCACACAAATAGAGCTTTCTTTTGGGGCTATCTGATCACCTTTGGGGCTTTTATTATATAAACGAAAAAAGACCAACAATTTTGGAAAATAAAAAAATATTTTTTACTTTCTGCTATGAAGAAAAATCAAATCTCTTAATAAATTTTGGCCAAAATGTATTTCACTTCATGCCTTTGGCAAAAAAAATCCCAATAAGTGTATATTGATTGGTTTGTGTAAAAGTTATAGCATCTGCTAACTATGCAATATATACTGGAATTTCTATTTTTTTTGTACTAGTAATTGCAGCAATTGGCAACTTATAACTGGACTGTGATAGTGGAGCGGGAAATCTGAAACTGGGGGGGGGGGGGGGGGGGAA
>BLSH010163322.1:307128-319871 GCA_018402905.1 Glandirana rugosa
GGGGGGAACTAATTAACTTCTACTGACATCACCAGTGAGGCATTATTGCAGTGATCTGTGCTAATAATAAACACTGATACTGCACTAATGACATTGGGAAGGGGTTAACATCTAGGGCTATCATGGGGTTAAATGTGTGCCTAACAAGTGTTTATGTGTGCACTGTGTGCTGCTTTTACTCGGGATCTAGTTGTAGGGAATGAACAAACAGCAGGAAATGAACAAACAATTCTCTGTCACTGAACACAACTCTGTGTTGTTTACATTCACAGAGCTGTGTTCGGTGTAGCTCAGAGCCAATCAGTTGGTGCTGGCAGTCAATCATTAGCCGGGACTCAGTGATTGGCATGTGCTGTGATGAATCACAGCACAGCCAGGCTGGTGGGTGCGCACCCTGCCTGAGCATGAGGATCACATACTAGGTTTGTGATTCAGTGTAGGAAGGATACCGCATATGTAAGTTTTACAGTTGGTAGACAGTTAAAGGCTTTTTATGCCGAGGGATATATTTAGAGAAGTTCTGTCTACATACAATATTTTATCTACCTCCCTCCCAAGCTATAGCTGAAAGACGGCTACAGCACAGGCTTCCAATGCCGGGAGGGCATCCATGGACATCGTCCCATGATCATGCTGCCCGCGCGCCCTCTGTACACACAAACACATGCAGCTGATCACAGAATGTAAACACAAGTCAGTTATCGGCTTTTCTTTCCTCATGCTGTCCGTGAGGAGAGAAGAAGAAAGCCGATAACTGGCTTCTGTTATCAGTCCCAACAGTGCCCACCAGTGCTGCTAATCAGTGCCCACTAGTGCCACCTATCAGTGCTCATCATTGCCTCATCATCAGTGTCAACTATCAGTGCTGCCTATCAGTGTCTATCAGTGCCCATCAGTGCCACATATCAGTGCCCATCAGTGCCACCTATCAGTGCCCCTATCAATGCAGACTCATCAGTGCCTCCTCATCAGTGCCCACCAGTGTCACCTCATCACTGCCCATCAGTGCATCAGTGTCACCTATCAGTTCCAATCAGTGCCACCTATCAGTTCCTATCAGTGCCCACCATTTTAGCATATTAGTGACCATCAGTGCAGCCTCATCAGCATACATCAGTGAAGGAGAAAAATTACCTGTTTGCAAAATTGTATAACAAACTATGAAAAATGTTTTTTTTTTTTTTTTTCAAAAAATGTTTTTTATTGTTTAGCAAACAATAAAAAACCCAGTGGTAATAAAAACCAAAAGAGAGATCTATTTGTGTGAAAAAAATATAAAAATTTAGTTTGTGTACAGTGTTTCATGACCTCGCAATTGTCATTCAAATTGTAACAGCTCTGAAAGGTGAAAATTGCCCTGGGCAGGAAGGGGGTAAAAGTGCCCAGTAGGCAAGTGGTTAATGTAATGTGTAATTATTTTTTTATCTTACTTTTTTTGGCTGTCTTTTCTTTATTTAAGCTTTAGCTCAAAGCTCTAAAATGCTCAGCATCCAAAATCCCATAGTTTTCCGCTGTGCCTCTACAGACTTGAATTTAGTGTCACTTCACAAAAATGTACGTGGGCTTCTTTTTAGCTATAAGCTGCATGTTTCAAGCATTTTTAGTCCCAGACTACAATGGGAGAGCTTAAAAAATGCCCCCCCACCAAAACAAAATTTAAAAAAAGAAACGCAGAGAAGCATACAATACTTTTTTCTCTTTAGCAAAATATACCCAAGCCTTAGACTTTTTTCAAAAATGCCCATACAAATGCTTAAATGCTTAAAAATAGCATGCAAACCAACCAAAGATGCTCAGCTCAAGTGTGAATGCATTCTTAAGCCTAGCACACAGTGATTGTCGGGAGACGCCGGCCAGATCAAATAAAAACGGCTGACATTCAGCCCGTGTGTTTGTCAGCAGATCGGATAGAAGCCGGCCAAACGGCTGTTGGACAGGCATGCTGGAAACCAGCAGCTGAACGGAGTGTTCTGGCGGGGGGGGCATCCCCCATCAGAATGCAACAGCTCATCAGGGGAGATCGCTGTACTAACATGGGTTAGTGGAACAAAAGTTCCAGCATATTTGAAAGGAGCTTTCATAACCCTCAGAAGCCATTTAAAGCGGAGTTCAACCCAGTTAAAAGTCAGCAGCTACAAAAAAATATTGCTGCTGACTTTTAATAATCAGACACTCACCTGTCCCCTGGTTCAGCGATGCGGCCGCCCGGTGCCTCGCTCCTCTCCCCCTCCCCTCTGCGGCACCGGCATCACAAGAGTGGGCGCCCAGCCGGGCATGCACTGCGCATGCATAAGCCGCGCTGCGTGTTCTGAATGGCCAGGCAATCTTCTGGGACCTGTGATGTGTCGCAGAAGATTGCAGGGAGGGAGGGGGGAGAGATAAACTTACTTTTAGTGCCACGGTGCCAGGAGGGGGAAGTGGGAGCTGGGTACCTATGAAAACTGGGTACCCGCTCCCCCCCAAAAAATTGACATGCCAATTATGGCATGTCAGGGGGTCACCTGTAATTAAAGCGGACGTTCCACTTTTGAGTGGAACTCCGCTTTAAAGCTCATTGCACTCTTTAACTTCAAAGCATTTCACAAAAATGGTGAACTTTCATTGAAATCTTCAAATTGTGGGAAAATAAAAGCTCCCCAAAGCTTATAATAGCAATTATTGCACTGATTACAAGCGTTCATTCAAAGTAGTTCCTCGAAGGATCTGAACAGGCACTTTCTACATATTCATACTTATATAATATCTTTCTTGAGATATTGTAATTATACAAATTCTATTGTAAACATTCACTATATTAAATCATAGTAAAAAGCAGCGCTATAATCAATAAATCAATAAATCAATCAAAAAGACCGCATGCAGGTGATCACACCAGAGGCTTACCAGATGTCTGGATTAAAATCGCCTGTATATCAGAGAAAACCTCAGCCAAATATCCCTTAAATGAGGTCCACACTTCCAAGGAACAATCGATCCCCCATGTATCACTCATAAGAAACAGAGAAGATTCCTCATAGTGTATCTCTTTAAGCAGGTGAATTTATTTAAAAGGATAAAATTGCGCTTACATCAAACCATAAAATCATTCGCAGTGTGAAAAAGCAGAGACATCTACCAGTCAGCTGTTCCTCGCTCCTCTCCTCTCCTTAGCGAGCGTATTAGCCTCTGGTGTGCCTGATGCATCAGCTCTCCTCGGGTTGCCGTGTAGCCACGCGTGCACCTGCATGCGGTCTCTTTTGGTGATGGAAACAAGTATGAAGGATTGATGCTGCACACTTAAAGGAGGACTGTTTATGGACACTTATATTGTCGCAATTTTGCACCAGTTTGTCTTGCACATATAGTTTGCCCTGGCACTTTTGCTGCGACTTTGCATGAACTTTTTGCACATTATTGCATCATTTGCACTATGGTTTATTGATTTATTTATTGATTATAGCACTGCTTTTTACTATGATTTAATATAGTGAATGTTTACAGTGATTTATTTTTAGAGCAGCAGCTAGGTATTTATGTATTGAATCTCTATACATATTTACACATATTTATTACATAAGAGTTTCACTATTAGGAAAATAATTTTAGTGCGGTGTTTTAATTGTTTATACAAATTCTATTGTTGGTGTTTTTTTAAAAATACTAGTGGCTCTGCTGTTAAAATTTTAATTATGCTGGAGTAGTTTAATCTAAGGGTTAGCGACAGTCAGGCAACTAGCATTTTCAAAATAAGCAATAGTGACCTCTGTCTTCCTCTTGGCAAATGTTTCCTTTAAAATCAGTCTGTAAATGTGCTTCCTGCAAAAAGGACATTTATGCTCCTTTCACACGGAGGCTCTTCTAAACTGCCAGTAAAACATTGAGCGCTTTTTCATTTAAATGGAGAAGGGCATTTTTTTCACCTCCCTGCCAGCGCACTGCTTCAGTGTGAAAGCATTCAATTTAATGGAAATAGATTTTCGTGAGCTTTGCAGGCACTTTTTTTGGAGTCAAAGCGCCTCAGTGTGAAAGGGGTCTTAATGCTTACCTTTAGGGTATTTTCGCACTGTAGGCTTAGCCGCGGTCACGATAAAACCCAGCTAGTTTTAGCGGAGTTTTACCAGCGATATGGCACCACTATGCAGGTGGGAGCGTGGCGCTTTTAACCCCCCGCAAGGGGTTGAAACGAGGTTAAAAGTGCCGGCACTCCGCACTACCGAGGCGGTGTGCAGCCGCTTTGGAAACCTTTGCCATTCATTTCAATGGCAGGGGCAGTAGAGGAGCTGCTGGTTACAGGGGTGGGGGTGGATTGGGGGGGGGGGATTTTTGAGGCGTTTTACAGACGCTATTTTTAGCTAAGTATCGTCTGTAAAGCGCTTCAGTGTGAAAGGAGCCTCACTGCGACCTGTGTTGCCGATCTCTGCTGTGTTGAAGAGAAACTGCTGGCTGAAGAATCTTCAGAATCCAACACTTTCAAGACTGTCAGATTCCTAGTCCTACACTGTGTACTGTAGTCCTTTCACCATTCTCTACATAAATAAAGGGCATAGTAGTGACATGGGGTGGATGGATCGAAATACTGAGTACAACAGGGGACCAAGAATCCAACACTTCCAGAATTGTTGGATTTTTAAAGTTTATTTTTAGCTGCCAGTTTCTTTTGCAGTGGATATTGGGGGTGCCAGTAGTTGTAGGAGTGAATGTAAAGTGAAAATAAACTCTCACAATCAGCATTAATTATCTTTAATCCTTATGCTAATAGCATTAGTAAATAGATATTTTATTTATTTTAGGTACTTATATAGCGCGTCAATTTACGCAGCGCTTTACATATACATTGTACATTCACATCAGTCCCTACCCTCAAGGAGCTTACAATCTAAGGTCCCTAACTCACATGCATACATAAACATACTAGGGGCAATTTTAGACAGGATCTAATCAAACTTTGGAGTGTGGGAGGAAACCGGAGTACCCGGAGTAAACCCACGCAGGCACAGGGAGAACATGCAAACTCCAGGCAGGTAGTGTCGTGGTCGGGATTCAAACCTGCGACCCTTTTGCTGCTAGGCGAAAGTGCTATACACTACACCACTGTGCCGCCCACTACACCACTGTGCCGCCCAGATAGGAAGGTATGTTATATTTACTTGTTTTAAACTTTTTTTTTACATTTCTGCAATTGCTTCCTGGTTTCTTCCTAGGCCAAAATAATGTTATAATTCCCAGGGGCCAGATTTATAAGGGGGCAAAAGGGACAATTGCCCCAAGGTCCCCTTTCAATACAAAAAAATATATAAAGCAATATAAAAAAGTATATATATACTGTGAGGGTTTAGCTCTTGTGGGGGATCACCTTTCCTGGGAAGAAGGGCAGTTGAGACAGTAGTTTCCTTAAAATCTGGCTTGCAGCCAGGTTTATTTAAAAGGTTGCACCTCAAAAGAAATAAAAAAAAAAACAAAACAGAAAACAAATCCTTGCCGTACGGTGCTAAACAAGATAATAGAGATTTCCTCACTATATAGTGTAGGGCTGGTCCCCGACACCCACAAAAACATAGGCAAATGCAAACCTTTACTTTATAGTCCAAATACCAAAATTAGCTCTCTCAGATTGATCCTTCTGAGTCCCAGGCCAGAGCAACACTGTGCTCTCTTCCTGGTCATTTAAACACCACCTTTGAGTGGACTCAAGAGGGTCACAAAATCCGATCCGGAACCAAGCCTGCCAAGGTGGCTGGTAATACCTGGACCGGATTCCACCTTAGTCCACTCAAAATGAATGTAAGCGGGGAGACAGATAGCGTCTGTCCACTACTGCGCCTCGCATAACGTCACAATACGTACAAAAAAATAATAATAATATAAAATGCATAATAAAAAACATACTTCCCTTATAAAATGTATCTTGGTAAGCAATATTTTTCCAGCTATTGTCTGTAAAATTCTAGACTGGTATATTGTATAATTTTTAAAACTGAATTTTGGTGGCTCAAGCAAACCACCCATGAAGCACTATGAATGTATGTGTTTGTGGGCCTGTGTGACCTCAGAATGACATTGTGTCATGCATTTTAAAAATGACTGTCAATGAGAAAGTAAACCAAATTTGCGTATAAGGGCCCCTGAAACTGCTGAAAACGGGTCACAGGAGTGCACTTCAGTGATCCACAGGAGAAGTACAGCCAAACGGAGCTTTAAGTTAAATGCCATCTTTGAAGGGTTGGCGTTTTTTTATCCACTTTAACTACAATGTTGCTTTGCATTTCTTTAATAGGCACCAAAACAGCTGTTAGGGCTCATGCATACTGAAGCTAAAAAAAACTGCTTTTACAGGCATTTGTGCTTTTATTTCTCTGCCTAAAAGCTTGAAGTGGCTTGAGCTTGTGTTCGAAAAAGCTCAAAAACCTGTAGGAGCGGCTTCTTTTAGCTTCTTTGAGATGAAATGTGCATGAGCCCTAAATGTATATAACATCCTGCAGTCTGGTACTAATATGCATATGGAAATAATTCTGGGGGACACGAAAGCTAAGCAGAAAAGCAGAACCATGTAAAACAAATGAATCGAAACATTCTGTGTTCTTTAATTATGCTCATTATTTCAGATCTTTCATTGAAATCTCTAATGAATGCATTTCTAAAGATCAAGCTGATCAAGTTATAGAAGTTATGTTCAGAGAAGCAGGGTTTGAAAGCAAAACAGAACTGACATGGGAAGATTTTCATTATCTGCTCAGAGATCACGACAAGGAATTGCGTTTTTCAAAACTGCAGTTTAAAGGTGTGATATATTTCTACAATCATGTTTTACAAAAATAGAACATGCATGCAATGTATTACTGTTCTCATAAGTGTGCACATTGGCTTTGCCCCACACTCAAATTCATTCTTCAGAGCAAACTTTGGCATATGTTACACTTGGCACATGTTACATATTACACTTTAGGCTACTTTCACACCGGGGTGGTGGGGGTAAAGCAAAGGGGTTAAAAGTGTCTGCTTAGCGCTGCTTTCAAATTGCTTTTAAGGCGCTATGAAAGTGACGCCCATTCATTTCAAAGACAGGGGCAGTGGAGGAGCAGTGTATACACCGCACCGGCACCGCCCCAAAGGTGCTGATTGCAGGACTTTTTTCCTGTCCTGCAAGTGCACCGTCCCAGTGTGAAAGCACTCAGGCTTTCATACTGGGGAGACAGGAGAGGCATTTTTAAGGCACTTTACAGGCACTATTTTTAGCGCTAAAGCACCTGAAAAATTCTCCAGTGAGAAAGGGGTCTAATACAGCAGAGAGTTATGCTACATATGCAGTTTGAACAGAAATGTTCCACTTCAGATACTTCCTCAACTTTCTTTTTTTTTAGCTTTGCTGTTTTTTCAGCTTCCAATTAAACACATCAAGCACATTCCACTCAGAAACACCCAATTTATCCTTTGCTTTGTTTCAGTTGAAGCAGGAATTACCATGGTAGGAATGTGGAGCTTCAGGCTGTATATGTCATAGCTTGAAATCCTAAAATATATAAATGACTAATGTGTTCATTCGCACACTTTATTTTACAAATTTTTATTTATTTGTTCATAATTTTTGGATATAAATGAACATTAAATACATCAGCCCAATTTTCCATTGTGAGGGGGAGCACGGCCGGCAGGCGGAATGAATGGGGAAGAGAGCGTGAAGGAAGAGAGAGGGCAGCCGGTGACAGAATCATCATAGAGGAAGAGAGCGCCATGGAGGAAGAGGATTATTTGCTGGATCTTAGCAGGGATTGACTCCGCGCTTTTGACAGACAGAACACGAACTGGCATAGGACCAGCGTTCTGTCTGTCACAGGCACGGGTCAGGAGGGCAGGACTGTATGTGATGGTGAACGAAGCGGACTGTGATTCTAATGTAAACTGTTACTGTGGGCAATCCCCGCTGTGATCTAGCAAATAATCCTCTTCCTCCACGGCGCTCTCTTCCTCTATGATGATCCGCTCACCAGCCACCCTTTTCTCTTCCTCCACAATCTCTACAGTGAAACTGCCAAGATGGGCACAGTGAGGCTGCAAAGATTGGCACAGTGAGGCTGCAAAGATTGGCACACTGAGGCTGTAAAGATGGGCACAATGAGGCTTCAAAGCTGGACACAATGAGGCTGCAAAGATGGGCACAATGAGGCTGCAAAAATGGGCACAATGAGGCTGCAAAGATGGACACAGTGAGGCTGCAAAGATGGACACTGGTGAGGCTGCAATAATGGGTACAGGTGAGGCTGCATTGGTGGGAACTGGTCACGCCACAATGATGGGCATAGGTGAGGCTGCATTGGTGGGCACTGGTCACACTGCAATGATGGGCACAGGTGAGGCTGCGTTGGTGGGCACTGGTCATGCCACAATGATGGGCACAGGTGAGGCTGTGTTGGTGGGCACTGGTCATGCCGCATTGATGGGCACAGGTGAGGCCGTGTTGATGGGCACAGGTTAGGCTGCGTTGATGGGCACGGGTTAGGCTGCATTGATGGGCGTGGGTTAGGCTGTGTTGATGGGCACGAGTGAGGCTGCATTAATGGGCATGGGTGAGGCTGCATTAATGGGCACGGGTGAGGCTGCACTCATAAAGTTGTTGTTAATATTTATTTGTGTAACTTAATTCTGCATAAAACATTTAAGTGTCATTTCATGAGAATTTATGATAGGTGTATAGGGGCGGGATTAGGGACGGGGCATGGTAGGGGTTGGGTGGGGCAACTGTTGGCGGGTAACCCTCAAGGCCTGGCTAGTAGCTCAGGACTTGAAATTTTGAGCCCTGAAATATATATTTACATGTATTCTACAGAAGGAACCTTTTTGAAAGCATAATAAGGAAGTTATTGAAGGATCAGTCCACCTAAAACTGATATTTTCTTTTTTTATTATAGGTTTGAGAGTTAGTCAGAATCAGTGTATTCTTCCTGGCGGGTCTGAACATTGCATGCATACAAATCAATGGCCAGCATCACTACTGTTTACACGTAACTGGTCATCTGAGTGATTCAATGTGAGCAGAATCCCTGGACACAAACATTTGTGCTTTCAGGGACAGCATTTCTGCTGAGTTTCTGGCCATACACAAACTGGCCACAGCTAATCCGCCAGTTTGTTTATGGCCATAGCATAGGTTGCAGCTGCATCCAAAGGCAGTGTTTAGCCACTTCTTAACACAGCATACTATCCACCCATGTGAACGTAACCTTTATTCACTGGCAGTTTGCTATATCTCTTGTCAAATCTTTTGGTGAGATCTCCGACTTGAGTTCCTATTGATTTTTTTTTATAGTGAAGCATGTAACAGGAGGGGCTGAAACACGAGACTAAATGGGAAAACTCAAAACTTCCAATGGAATCAGCAACTGTGGCAGGGAGATCTCACTGTTGGAATATCCAACATTCAGGGCTGGGACAAGGGGCGGGCAGGAGGAGCTGTACTGGGTGCAGTGGTAAGATGTGTGTATGGATGTCAGGCTAGGAGCAGATAACAGTTCAGATGTGTTTATTATGCAAAGAGTTCAATAAAGGGGACATACCATGAGCAGGTCTAAGCAGAGCAGGTCAGCTGGAACTTGTAGTTCACCGCTACGGATGAAGGTAGAGGTTAGCTGGTGCTTGTGGTTCACCGCCGCAGATGTTACAGGAGATTGGCTGGTGCTTGTGGTACACTGCTGCAGATGTAACAGGAGGTTGGCTGGTGCTTGTGGTACACTGCTGCAGATGTAACAGGAGGTTGGCTGGTGCTGTTGGTTCATCGCTGCAGATGTAACAGGAGGTTGGCTGGTGCTTGTGGTACACTGCTGCAGATGTAACAGGAGGTTGGCTGGTGCTCGTGGTTCATCGCTGCAGATGTAACAAGAGGTTGGCTGGTGCCAAGTAGTAATGCTGAGTCTGGCACTACACTAGAATCAGGCAAAGCATAGTCTAGACAAGCTGGGTCATACACAGGTAGATCAGAGTCCAAATGGTACAGAATCAGAAGCGAGTAAACAGGGTCAAAACTAGCTGGGTCATACACAATATATACAGAGCAGATATCAGCTGGGTCAAGCAGAAGCACACAAGGTAATAACAACGCTATCACGAGCACTGGTGGTATGCTGATACAGATGATTTAAAGGCGAGCTGGCCAATCACCGTTGTTTCCCAGGCAAAGGCTGTGTCAGGTGAGTTTTACCGGGTCTTAAGGGGATCCTAGTACTGACAGTACCCCCCCCCCCCCCTTGAGGGGTTGCTCCTCCACTCCCAAACTTACTAAGATAACTAAGATGGAACTTCTTCTTAAGTCAGTCAACATGATCACTAGCTGGGACCCAAGATCGATCCTCTGGGCCGAAAAATTTCCAGTGAACAAGATATTGTAAGGAATTGCATACTCGTCTGGAATTAAGAATATAAGCCACGTCATATTCCTGACTGTCCAAGACGTCCACAGATTCTGGTTCATTTACTTGGAGGCTGGAATGAACAGGCTTCAACAATGAAACATGAAAGATGTTTGGAATGCGCATAGATGGGGGAAGTTGTAATCTACGGGCCACAGGATTAACAATCTCCAAAATTTCATAGGGCCCTATGAATTTTGGGCCAAGTTTTTTAGATGGTACATGCAGGGACAGATTCCTAGACGATAGCTACACTTTGTCACCAACTTTATATCCTGGTAGTATTCTCTAAAGAAGCTGGGGTTCTAGAGAAACCGTCAGGGTAATTATCCCTTTCCTGCTACCTGCTCCTGTGGCACTGATGGGTCCTGGCATCTGATATTCTACCCAATATGAAAAAATTATGGATGAGGACACCTGTAGGATAAGTACCATGTGCTTTGATTAAACCTGCTTGCATCAACACTCTTGCTTGATTAACACCTGAAATAGACTAACCTGAAATAAACTGGCTCAGAGAGCTTTTTTTCCAAATGGATTTATATTGCTGAAAAGGAAATTGTTCCGGATGCATGCATTTGCATATTGACTTATAACATGACACATGCCTATGTGTATGAGTAACCATCTCTGTGAATAACCAGTATATTATGGAGTTAGAAACTTCCAGTGACTTCAATGACTGTGGAAGGGAGGCTCCCACGAGGGAGGGTGAAAAATTGTGAATTCAATCAGCTGTGTAGCTGACCTCCTCTGGACTGGGAGCAGTACATATGATATAATTCCACAAATTGTTTGTATGTGCCTGTGTGGGATTGAGGATGAGCATTTACACTTACAGTTTAACTAGTTCTACACCGCACACAGCATATTTACTGCGGCGGTGTGTACGCTTCCCGCAAATCGCATAAATAAGCGGTGATCTGCGGGTGGCCGCTAGGGGGCGCACGCGCCCGCCGTGCTCCTGAGGAGTGTGCCCGCGGCTCGGGCGGACCCGATGTCCGCCGGTGAGCTGCGATGAGTGGCCACAGCTAAAGAACGGTAAACCGCCGATGTAAACAGGGCGGTTCCCCGCTCTGTTAGTGGGGGCATAGGAGATCTACTGATCCCTGTCACTGGGATCAGTTAGATCTCTCATGCCCATGGTAGCCCAGCCCCCCTACAGCTAGAACACACCCAGGGAACACAGTTAACCCCTAGATCTCCCCCTGCAGGCTAACCCCTTCACTGCCAATGACATTTATACAGTAATTAGTGAACATTTAAATTTCTGATTGCTGTATAAATGTCATTGGTCCCAAAAAAGTGTCAAAATGGTCCGACATGGCCGCTGCAATACCGCAGTACCGCTAAAAATTGCAGATCGCTGCCATTACTAGTAAAAAATAAAAACCGCAGAAATTAATTCTCATCATCCATAAACGCGGCCACTTTTGCGCAAACCAATCAATAAACGCTGATTGCGATTTTTTTACCAAAAATATGAGGAAGAATATAAATCGGCCAAAACTGATGAACAAAAATGTTTTTTTATTTATTTTTTTTTTGGATTTGTATTTTATCAAAAAGAAAAACAGTTTTTTTTTTTTTGCAAAATTGTCGCTCTTCTTTTGTTTATAGCGGTGATCAGAAATGATGCAGAGGCAATCAAATACCACCAAAAGAAAGCTCTAATTGTGGGAAAAAAAGGATGCAAATTTTGTTTGGGTACAACGTCGCACGACAGCGCAATTGTCAGTTAAAGCGACCCAGTGCCGAATTGCAAAAAGTGCTCTGGTCCTAAAGTGGGAAATCCTTCCGGGGGTGAAGTGGATACACAAGGTGCAACATATATTTAACCAGCGGCGGCTGGTGTGGGAGGGGCGCTGGGGCGCCGCAAACTGCCCCCACCTGTGTCACTGGCTGCAAACTGCCCTCCTGTGTCACTGGCTGCAAACTGCCCCTCCTGTGTCACTGGCTGCAAACTGCCCCTCCTGCATCACTGGCTGTAAACTGCCCCCTCCTGTGTCACTGGCTGCAAACTGCCCCTCCTGCATCACTGGCTGCAAACTGCCCCTCCTGCATCACTGGCTGCAAACTGCCCCTCCTGTGTCACTGGCTGCAAACTGCCCCTCCTGCGTCACTGACTGCAAACTGCCCCTCCTGCATCACTGGCTGCAAACTGCCCCCACCTGTGTCACTGGCTACATAACTGCCCCCACCTGTGTCACTGGCTGCAAACTGCCCCTCCTGCATCACTGGCTGCAAACTTCAAACGTCGGTCACTACGTCCTCCCCGTCAAACGTCGGTCACTGCGTCCTCCCCGTCAAACGTCGGTCACTGTGTCCTCCCCGTCAAACGTCGGTCACTACGTCCTCCCCGTCAAA
>BLSH010163322.1:360162-371152 GCA_018402905.1 Glandirana rugosa
TGCTGCCGCCGACGCCCTTGCTCAAATCACTCTCGCGCGCGCGGCGGCCTCCGCGCGGGCGCACGAGTGACACAGGACCCCCCCGGTCCCTCGCCCACGCCACCGAAGCTAACGGCGGCCGATGGGCGCTACCGGGGGGGCCTCGCTCACTCGCCTCCAGGCACATACATTCGTGCCTGGAGGCGAGACACACTCCCCCTTCCCGACACTAGTGTCGGAAGGAAATGCACTTCCGACACTAGTGAAATGAAGAGGACAATCCCGTCGGGGGTATGTCAATCTTGTGCGGGTCCCTTGTATCAATTGGGAATCGCGCGGGGGACGTCCAATTGGGGAAGTGACGGTTACCGTAAATGTGTCATTAGTCACGTAATTTTTTACTAAAAATGGCGGCGATCTGCGATTTTTTGCGGTACTGCGATATTTCAGCGGACATGTCGGACCATTTTGACACTTTTTTGGGACCATTGGCATTTATACAGCGATCAGTGCTATAAAAATGCACTGATTACTGTGTAAATGCCATTGGCAGTGAAGGGGTTAACCTGCAGGGGGCGCGCTAAGGGTTAACTATGTTCCCTGGGCGTGTTCTAACTGTATGGGGGCTGCCCTAACAGGAGAAGTAAAGTGATCACAGCCTTCACGTAAAGGAAGGCTGTGATCACAGCCCTTCCCCCTCACACAGAGCGGAGGTCCGTGCTTACATACACGGACCTCCGCTCACTCGCTCCGGGGGGGCCATCGCGGGTAGCCGGCGGCAATCGAAGCCACCGCACCCGCTCCCTGGCCCCCCCAGGACACAGTGAGCACGCGGGCGCGCCTCCGGCGGCGCGCGCGCTCTCACTAAACTCGTTCCCGCAGCCGCCGTCGTATGACGGCGATTTGCGGGAACGAGCCACTTTGCCGCCGTCAGATGCTGACCGGCGGTCGGCAAGTGGTTAATTCTGGGAGGCTGTAAAGTGACGTCCTCCCATGAATGCACTTCCCACGTGCCCCCTGGGGCATGCACATGGGGACATCCGTGGCTGTCGGGTCCCCTGGCATCACGGACCGTGGTGAATGGCCGCTGTGGGGGGTTCAGCTATCCTCACCCCATCCATGCTCACCCACCCAGTCATCCTCACCCCATCCATTCTCACCCATCCATCCATCCATGCTCAGCCACCCATCCTCAACCATCCATCCATCCATGCTCACCCATCCAGCCATCCTCACGTCATCCACCCATTCATGCTCACCCAGCCATCCATCCATGCTCACCCACCCAGCCGTGCCCACCCAGCCATGCTCACCCATCTTTGCTCGCCCACCCAGCCGTGCTCACCCAGCCATCCATCCATGCTCACCCACCCAGCCGTGCTCACCCATCCATCCACCCATGCTCACCCAGCCATCCTTCCATGCTCACCCACCCAGCCATGCTCACTCATCCATCCCCATCCACACTCATCCATCCCCATCCATGCTCAGTCATCCTCTTCCATGCTCAGTCATCCCCATCCATGCTCATCCATCCTCATTTAAGCTCAGTCTTTACATCCGTGCTCATCCATGCTCATCCATCCCCATCCGTGCTCAGTCATCCTCATCGGTGCTCAGTCATCCCCATCCGTGCTCATCATCCCCATCCACGGATCATCCATACCCATCCACGGCTCATTTGTTCCTCATTCATGCTCATCCATACCACATCAGTTCTCATCTGTGACACATCAATGCACTACAGTGCCCATCTGTACCACTACAGTGCCCATCCATGCCACCACAGTGCCCATCTATGCCGCTACAGTGCCCATCTGTGTCACTACACTGCTCATCCGTGCCACTACACTGCTCATCCGTGCCACTACACTGCCCGTCCGTGCTACTACAGTGCCTATCCATGCCACCACAGCGCCTCACAATAGTGTAATTTTGCTAGGTGCATGATGTGTGTTAAAAATATTGTAAAAATGGACAACTTTGTGTAAAAAAAATGCGTTTTCATTTTCTTTCCACATTTTCAAAAAAAAATTAGATGTGCAAAAGACTCATTATGCCTCCTAGAATATACAAATAACACAGGAGCTGTGCTAGTATATATTCAAGTTCGGATTAGTCCTAGGATATGGATATTAGAATGAACCAAAAGAGCTGGACTCCCAAATTGGACTCAAATAGAAGGTTGACAGATCACCCAATGTCCTTAGAATCCAAACATATAATATAAGAAATCCACCACCACCAGGATTAAAGGCTTACCAGCCCGCAGCTTTCACCGCGCTCAAAAAATGTAGATGGCTAATCCTCCTTCCTATATCTGGTCAGGTGGGGGCGAGTCCCCTAGAGACCCCACATCCAGGAACTCCCAGGTAACGATATAGATGACAAGCATAGGAGAAAGAGGATCCATATAGTGTAATATGTACTAAACAAACAGCTGGTAAATGATGGACCACCTACACCAACCACCCTTGTGTGTGCAGTAATATGTGCAATCCACCACCACCAGAAATCAAGGCTTACCAGCCCGCCAGATATAAAGCACTGTATATGGGGGGGTCAGCTCTTCCTCTGCATACACCAAACGGTAGATAATGGACCTCGCCAGGTAGGCTGAGACCAGACTCCAAGTAAGATTCAACTCAGTACCGACGTGTGAGAAAAGAACAACCACATAGTACAGTACTGTAGGAACTCGTTTAATATAGCATTAAAAAACAGTAAAACCACTCACATTTGGATAGCGAGATCATGCAGTTAAAACAGCCGGTTTGTGGTATTGGTGACGTCAGTGCGCCCTTCCAACGTACGTTTCGTCCTATTGGACGTCGTCATAGGGATGATATACGTTGGGGTGTTTGCTTTCCAAAATGGGGTCATTTTTTGGGCGTTTCCATTGTCCTGGTGCTATAGGACCTTCAAAAGTGCAAGAGGTAGTCAAGAAATTATATGTGTAATTTATGTTCCTAGAACACCTGATGGGGCTCCCTGCATGTTGGGCTTTTGTATGCGGCCAGGCTGTGTAAAAGTCTCACACATGTGGTATTGCCATCCTCAGGAGGAGTAGTAGAATGTGTTTTGGGGTGTAATTTGTGGTATGCATATGCTGTGTGTGAGAAATAACCTGTTAACATATGACAAGTTTGTGAAAAAAAAAAAAAGAAAAAAAAAATCTTAATTTTGCAAAGAATTGTGGGTAAAAATTACAACTTAAAAAAATTCACCATGCCTCTTACTAAATACCTTGGAATGTCTACTTTCCAAAAAGGAGTCATTTGGGGGGTATTTGTACTTTCCTGGCTTGTTAGGGTCTCAAGAAATGAGACAGGCCTTAAGTACATCAGGTGTGATCAATATTCAGTGATTGGCACCATAGCTTGTAGACTCTAAGGCCTCATACACACGGGCGTATCTAAAAAAATAAACAAAACGTCAGGGCCGACGTCAAGGAAAAAAAGTCGACGTTTTTCGGCGTTAATCATTGGAGTTTTTGAGCGTTAGTGAGCGTCGGCGTCAATAGGCGTTTTTTAAAAAAAATCATCCCTCTGCTATTTTTCAACCTAAAAACGTCGGCGTCAAAAAACGCCGGAAAACGCCGGTACAATATTAGGTGGCGTTTGATGGCGTTAGTTGGCGTTTGTTGGCGTTTTGTGGCGTCGGCGTCAAAAAACGTCAAAACGTTACAGCCTCAGAACGCGATGGCCATGGGTTCTACTTTCTGCTCACTAACGCCGACGCCACCTACAGCTCAAAAACGCCGACGTTTTTATGGGGCCATTGACTAACATGGAGAGCTGCAAAAAACGCCAGAAAACGCCGGCGTCAAAAAACGTCCGTGTGTATGAGGCCTAAAACTTACACAAAGACCAAATAATATACACTAATTTGGTTTGTTTTTTTTTTACCAAAGATATGTAGCAGTATAAATTTTGGCCAAAATTTATGAAGAAAAATTACTAATTTGCAAAATTTTATAACAGAAACGAAGAAAAATTCATTTTTTTACAAAATTTTCGGTCTTTTTTAATTACAGCACAAAAAAAAAAACAGCGGTGATTAAATACTGCCAAAAGAAAGCTCTATTTGTGTGAAAAAAAGGACGCAAATTTCATATGGGTACAGCGTTGCATGACTGAGTAATTGTCATTCAAAATGTGAGAGCACTGAAAGCTGAAAATTGTTCTGGTTGTTAAGAGGGTTTAAGTGCCCAGTGGTCAAGTGGTTAAGATTGTTTTTTGGGGAGCTTAATGGGGCTTAACGTACAAAAAAGAGCTTAGATGTTAACCAATTTCCCCCAAACTGATCAAATATTCTCTCTCTCTATCTACCCCCCCTCGTTCTCCCTCTCCCCCTCTCTCTCTAGCTCTCTTCCTCTCCCCGTCTCTCGCTTGCTCTCTCCCACTCTTTCTCTCATTCTCTCTTTCTTCCACCCCTCCCTCTCTCTCTCCCTCTTGGTTTAGTTAATAATAAAAACATAATAACACACAATCTACATTGTTATCACTGCATCTGAAAACTATTGATAAAAATGTATGTTTATAAAACCTTCCTGCCTGCCTCTGCTTCCCTTTTAACCACTTCAGCCCTGGAAGGATTTACCACCTTAATGACCAGGCCATTTTTTGCGATCCGGCACTGCATTACTTTAACCGACAATTGCGCAGGCGTGTGATGTTGTAACCAAATAAAATTGATGTCCGTTTTTCCCCACAAATAGAGTTTTATTTTGGTGGTATTTGATCACCTCTGCAGTTTTTATTTTTTGTGCTATAAACAAAAAAATAAATAAATGACAGTTTTGAAAAAAAATATATTTTTTACTTTTTGCTATAATACATATCCAAAAAATATATAAAAAAACAAAACAGGGGATAGATTTAGGGACTTTACTTTTTTTTTATTGTTTTTACTGGTAATGGCGGTGATCTGCGAGTTTTAGCAGGACTGTGACATTGCAGCGGACAAACCTGACCCCAAATGACACATTTTGGGGACCAGTGGCATTATTACAATGATCATGTAAATGCAGTGATCCATTAAATGCAGTGATCCATGTATAAATGACACTGGTAGGGAAGGGGTTAACACTAGGGGGTGATCAAAGGGTTAAGTGTGTTCCCTCAGTGTGTTCTAACTGTAGGGGGGGTGGGCTGACTAGGACATGACAGAGATTGCTGTTCCCGAAGACTGGGAGATCTCTGTCATGTCATCTAGCAGCATGGGAATCCGCCTTGTTTACAAAGGCAGATCCCTGTTTTGCCTCTGTACACCACGATCATGGGTCGCCGGAAGACATTGTGTCCGCTGGACCCGCGGGCACGCTCCAGCTGTGCACAGTGGGTATTTGCATGCCCACTATCTCCCGTGCATGGATCGATGTACGGCTATGGAGGTTCATGCAGGAGAGCCGTCCTGCCGCTGTATAATTCTTGAGGGAAACCAAAATCTATTAAACTTCCAGAATACCTTTGGGAAGCTCAAAACTTAAAGAGAAGTTCCAGTCTACTTTGAAAATAATAAAAGTCAGCAGCCACAAAATCTATAGCTACTGACTTTTAAAAAACAGCCACTGACCTGTCCCATGATCCAGCGGTGTTCTCATCCCAGCTGGTTTCACCCGCTGTCTTCTTTCCTCAGTGCTGGCATCTTAACCATAGGCACCCGACTATGACTGCTTGCAGCTTCACAGCCGGGTGCCCACTGTGCATGCGTGAGGAGCTCTGCACATCATGAATGGTCAAGCAGTCTTCTGGGACCTGTCATGTGTCCCAGAAGAGAGTGGTTGGGGAGGGAAGGAGGAGAACTTCCACTTCTGATCGCCTAGGTAGTCGGAGTGAAAGTGGGAGCGGGTAACTGTCAAAACCGGGTATCTGTTCCACCCACTCGTGAAAAGTGCCAACAGGAGTGGGGGACGAGACCTTAAAGCAGAACTTCCCTTCTTGGGTGGAACTCTGCTTTAAGTTGTGCAAAGTTTAAAGTTAATTGATTAATGTCTAGAAGCATTATGACACATGAAGCTATTTTTACAATAAGCTGTTTACATTACATATCTTAGAAAACAAAATTGTTGCATCTGGATAAATTTTGACATGGTTTATCAAGCAACCTGAAATTGTGAGAATATGTTGGCATAAACAGAGTATTGTATTGTGTGAAGTTTGGGGGAAATTGGTCTTTTTTCATAATAAACCACATTAAGCTCCCAAAAAAACAAACTTCATGTCCCTACTTTTCCTTGTGGGAGAGCAAATCCCATGAAACTTCCAGGATAGGTTTGCGAAGTTGAGAACTTGGATTGTGCAAAGTTTCAAGACAATTGATTGAGGTCGAGGCACTTTATGGTACGTTAAGCTCTTTTTACATTAAGCTGTTCACATTAAACATTTTAGGATTATAAAATATAGCTTAATGTGAATAACTTTTGATGTGATTTACCAGATGACCTGAAATTTTCAGGATATGTTGGCATTGATACTGTCTTGTATTTTGTGAAGTTTGGGGGAAATTGGTTAACATCTAAGCTCTTTTTTTATACATTAAGCCACATTAAGCTCCGCAAAAAACAAGCTTAATGTCCCTAGTTTGCCTTGTGGGAGAGCAAATCCATGAAATTTCCAGTATAGGTATGGGTAGTTGAGAACTTAGGTTGTGCAAAGTTTCAAGACAATTGATTGAGGATTAGGCACATTATGGTATGTTAAGCTCTTTTTACATTCAGGTGTTCACATTAACCACTTTTTGCGATTCGGCACTGCGTCGCTTTAACTGAGAATTGCGCGGTCGTGCAACGTTGAACCCAAACAAAATTTGCGTCCTTTTTTTCCCACAAATAGAGCTTTCTTTTGGTGGTATTTGATCACCTCTGTGTCATTTCTGATTGCCGCTATAAACAAAAGAAGAGCAACAATTTTACAAAAAGACCCAAATGTATTACTTTTTGATAACATACAAATCCAAAAAAAAATATAAAAAAACATTTTTTTTCATCAGTTTTGGCCGATTTATATTCATCCTCATATTTTTGGTAAAAAAAATCGCAACCGGCGTTTATTGATTGGTTTGCGCAAAAGTTGCCGCGTTTACGGATGATGAGAATTAATTTCTGGGGTTTTTATTTATTTATTTATTTTTTACTAGTAATGGCGGCGATCTGCGATTTTTAGCAGTACCGCGATATTTCAGCGGACATGTCGGACCATTTTGACACTTTTTTGGGACCATTGGCATTTATACAGCGATCAGTGCTATAAAAATGCACTGATTACTGTGTAAATGCCATTGGCAGTGAAGGGGTTAACCTGCAGGGGGCGCTCTAAGGGTTAACTGTGTTCCCTGGACGTGTTCTAACTGTGTGTGGGCTGCCCTAGCAGGGGAAGGGGAGTGATCACAGCTTCCATATAGAGGAAGGCAGTGATCACAGCCCTTCCCCCTCTCACAGAATGGAGGTTCGTGTTTACTTACACTGACCCCCGTTCTTTCAGTGTGGAGGGGACCATCGCAGGTAGCTGGCGGCGATCGAGTCCGCCGCACCCGCTCCCTGGCTCCCCCCGAACACAGTGGACGCGCGCTCACGATGCTAGTTATCGCGGCCGCCGCCCTGTGACGGCGGTTCGCGATAACGAACCACCTTGTCGCCGTCACGCTGCAGCAACGTTTTAGGATTGTAAAATATAGTTTAATGTGAATAACTTTTGATGCAATTTACCAAATGGCCTGAAATTTTGAGGATATGTTGGCATAGACAGAGTCTTGTATTGTGTGAAATTTGGGGGACATTGGTTAACATCTAAGCTCTTTTTTGTACGTTAAGCCACATTATGTTCCCCAAAAAAACAAGCTTAATGCCCCTAGTTAGCCTTGTGGGAAAGCAAATTCCATGAAACTTCCAGGATAGGTTTGGGACAGGGGCGTAACGATAGGGGTTGCAGGGGTTGCAATTGCAACCGGGCCCCATGGTCCAGGGGGCCCATGTGCCTCCCTTGTACACCTGAATAGGAGGGATGGCGGGGGTGGCATTTAGAGGACCCAATCTCCTCCATTTTCCTCTATCCAGTTTACTTGTCTTCTGCTGTTCCCAGGGCCCCTGTGTGCTTCCCTGGTCCCCCTGGGGCCTGCTGCAGAACTTGTGAAAGGGCCCCACTGCAGTACCATAATAAAGGGACCCACGATGGGAGTAAAGGGCCCCAGGATCAGTGGGAAGAGGGAAGGGCCCTGGCCAGGGGTCAGGGGGCCCTTCATAATTTCTTGCACCGGGGCCCTGAAGGTTCTAGTTACGCCTCTGGTTTGGGAAGTTGAGAACATAGGTGCAAAGTTTCAGGGCGATTGATTGAGGTTTAGGCACTTTATTACACGTTAAGCTACATTAAGCCATTTTCAGATTAAACATTTTAGTATGTCCCATTTATCTTTTCAAGATATTTTATAAAATCCATCAGGCAAATTACAGAATCACCTGTCCCTTCTTGGATAAACATGTCTGCAGGCTATAGGCAAATTCAAATTAAATGCCTTGTTGTTGCATGATAAAAAATGACCCAATAAACTATTGTGTATGAATGAATAAATAACACATACAGTATCTCACAAGTGAGTACACCCTCACATTTTTGTAAATATTTTATTATATCTTTTCATGTGACAGCACTGAAGAAATGACACTTTGCTACAATGTAAAGTAGTGAATGTACAGCTTGTATAACAGTGTAAATTTGCTGTCCTCTCAAAATAACTCAACACACAGCCATTAATGTCTAAACCGCTGGCAACAAAAGTGAGTACACCCCTAAGTGAAAATGTCCAAATTGGGACCAATTAGCCATTTTTTCTCCCCGGCATCATGTGACTCATTAGTGTTACAAGGTTTCGGGTATAAATGGGGAGCAGGTGTGTTAAATTTGGTGTTATTTCTCTCACTCTCTCATACTGGTTACTGGAAGTTCAACATGGCACCTCATAGCAAAGAACTCTCTGAGGATCTGAAAAAAAGAATTGTTGCTCTACATAAAGATGGCATAGGCTATAAGAAGATTGTCAAGACCCTGAAACTGAGCTGCAGCACGGTGGCCAAGACCATATAGCGGTTTAACAGGATAGGTTCCACTCAGGACAGGCCTCACCATGGTTGACCAAAGAAGTTGAATGCACGTGCTCAGCATAATATTTGTGGTTGCCTTTGGGAAATAGATGTATGATTGCTGCCAGCATTGGTGCAGGGGTTGAAGGGGTGGGGGGTCAGCCTGCCAGTGCTCAGACCATATGCCACACACTGCATCAAATTGGTCTGCATGGCTGTTGTCACAGAAGGAAGCCTCTTCTAAAGATGATGCACAAGAAAGCCCACAAACAGTTTGCTGAAGACAAGCAGACTAAGGACATGGATTACTGGAACCATGTCCTGTGGTCTGATGAGACCAAGACAAACTTATTTGGTTCAGATGGTGTCAAGCGTGTGTGGCGGCAACCAAGTGAGGAGTATAAAGACAAGTGTGTCTTTCCTAAAGTCAATCATGGTGGTGGGAGTGTCATGATCTGGGGCTACATGATATGCTGCTGGCACTGGGGAGCTACAGTTCATTGAGGGAACCATGAATGCCAACATGTACTGTGACATACTGAAAGAGAGCATGATCCCCTCCCCTCGGAGACTGGGCTGCAGGGCAGTATTCCAACATGATAATGACCCCAAGTACATATCCAAGATGACCACTGCCTTGCTAAAGAAGCTGAGGGTAAAGGTGATGGACTGGTCAGGCATGTATCGAGACTTAAACCCTATTGATCATCTGTGGGGCATCCTCAAACGGAAGGTAGAGGAGCGCAAGGCCTCTAACATCCACCAGCTCTGTGATGTCGTCATGTCGCCATGAAGGACTGGAAGAGGACACTATATTGACACTTTGGGCCCAATTTGGACATTTTTACTTAGGGGTGTACTCACTTTTAGACATTAATGGCTGTGTGTTGAGTTATTTTGAGGGGACAGCAAATTTACACTGTTATACAAGCTGTGCAGTCACTACTTTACATTGCAGCAAAGTCTCATTTCTTCAGTGTTGTCACATGAAAAGATATAATAAAATATTTACAAAATTGTGAGTGGTGTACTCACTTTTGTGAGATACTGTAGATGGTTTTACTTTTCTGTTGCGTTATGAACTAATAAAATATTTTTTTATATTATATGCAGATTATACTTTTGAGTCACAACACATTGGTATTGCTGAAGTGACTTTGCCAGGTATTATTGTTTCCAGAGGGTCAGCTGCAAGTATCTCCTTTATGTTTGCATACATTTTGCTCACTATGTGTCGTAACCTCATCACTTTTCTGAGAGAGACATTTTTAAACCAGTACATTCCCTTTGATGCTGCTGTGGATTTTCATCGACTTATTGCAAAAACTGCCCTTATATTGACAGGTGGGTTTGCTTTTTCCTCTGATTTATAGAATAGGAAAAATAAATGTGGTATAACATATGTTTAAAAATATACCGATCCAAAAAACACAGTTTAATATACTACAACTTACTAGTAGTGTTGAGCGAACCCGGACTGTAACGTTCGGGTCCGTACCGAACTTTCGGGTGTCCGTGGCACGGACCCGGACCCGGACATTTCAAAAATCGTTCGGGTTCAGGCCCAGGCCCAGGCACGGTGCCTGTGGGCTTTCAAGCCATGCCTGGGCTTGCAATGTCAGGCCCAAGCGAGTTGTGATGATCATTCAACATCATATAATTTGACACAAAAAACCTAGCCATATAAAAATTTGTATACAATATGGTGTAAATAAAAAGGATAAGATATTTAGTCTCCTTTTTCGTTTGGGTGGACAGTTATATTCCCGTCAAAAACGTTATTCAGCTACTTTTAGGTGTCGTCGTAGTTTCCCTTACATGACCAAATTTTTACAGAGAGAGTCTTTTCACTACTCCAATGCTGTGTATCACTCGTTTTACATACGTTTGTATTTCCTCTATGAACGTCGACTGGGAGACCTTTGTTATTATGGA
>BLSH010163322.1:377787-403239 GCA_018402905.1 Glandirana rugosa
GTGGGGTCACACTTTCACCGGATTCTCTGTGTAAGTGTGATTAAACACATTGGTATGCAAAGAATGCTGAGAATGCAGAGAGAGCTGCAGCCCTTCACGGAGATCAGCTTGTCCCGCCCACCTGCCGACATCAAGCTGAGAATCTGACACCTCTCTCAGCATTCTTTGCATACCAATGTGCTTAATCACACTTACACAGCACAGAACGGCTCTTAGAAGCAGCACAGCTCTGTTTAACGTGAAACTACTGATCACCACAGACACTGACTCGGGTATAAGTCGAGGGGGGTCTTTTTGAGCACAAAAAATGGGCTGAAAAACTCGACTTATACCTGAGTATATACGGTAGTTTGATTTAACTTGGCCCACAAATGCAATTTTGTGACTTGATGTATGCTATATGCCATAGAATCAGAGTCATTCCAATAGCTCTTAGGCCACTTTCACACTGGGGTGGGCAGGGCGGTCGTTTTAGTGGCGCATCACTGCTGTTATGGTGGCGATTTGGCACCACTATTTGGGCAGCAGCGGGTTGATTTTAACCATCAAGAAGGGTTTAAAAAGGGTCAGCCACTTCAGAAGTGCTGGCGATTCATTTCAATGGCAAGGGCGATGTAGGAGCAGAGTATACATTGCACCGCCCCAAAGATGCTGCTTGCAGGACTTTTTGTCCCATCCTGCAAGCACAGCACCCCAGTGTGAAAGCACTCAGGCTTTCACACTGGGATGGATGGGGGGGGGGCATTTTTCAGGTGCTTTACAGACTCTATTTTTAGTGCTAAAGCGCCTGAGAAATGCCCCAGTGTGAAAGGTGGTCTAAAATTCTTCTCCAATCACCTCTGACCCCAACCACTGTGGGAATTCCTAACACCTTGGACATTCAGAGATATAAGGGTAAGAAAGAAATATCATTTCTGATCTCTCTGGTATCCCCAAAATAAGATGAATGTAAGAACCCAATGGAAAAGTTGAATGACATGTCATATTTATTCCTTACAAATCACTAGAAACATAGAAAAGTGAAGGCAGAAAAAGACCACGCATTCCATCGAGTCTACCCATTATTATTTTGTTTTGTTTTGTTTTATTTTTTTTCGTTAACTTTTTTGTCTAAGTATAGATCTATGTTTGTCCCAAGCATGTTTTAAGCCATTTACTGTTGATTTTAAATAACGTATACTCAAACTCACACAAGAATTTAAAATCATTAGCAGCGTTCGGTATTTTAAATTTGAATACAAAGAAAATGACAGTTCATAAGTCTCATTGATCTCCTAAAAATCCATATATAGTCCACAATCATATGCTGAGCAAACACCCAGTAAGTCGTTAAAATATTCCAATCAAGTTATGTGGGGATGCAGTGTTATGTGGGGATGCAGTGTTTTTACTCCCGTCACCACACCTCGTGGATCACCACTCCCAAGGGGTATTAAACTTACCAGAGCCCAGACAATATACGCCTTGTATCATTAGCTCATTCAGTACGAGAGGTCCACTACTAGCAGCGTGCCCTGGTAGAGACTACACCTTCAGCCTTGATATCCCAGTCTCGCAGAAAGATCCACTGGATGTGTGTCTCCTCTCCTCATCAAGAATCAGCATTCATACAAAGAAATGGCTAATAGTGTGATACCGTTTCCACTAATTTTTTAAAACCTTTAATAAAACAACCCCCCTCAAGTATTGCACTTACAAGAAATAAAGCATTCAAAGTATGTAGTATAACAAGCTGAATGTGTGCTCTCACCACACCATAAGAGCAAGCTGTCACGATCGCTCTATCCTTAGGAGTGGTGATCCATGAGGTGTGGTGATGGGAGTAAGAACTGGCTATCCAACACTGCCTCCCCACATAACTTGATTAGAATATTTTAAGGACTCACTGGGTGTTTGCTCAGCATATGATTGTGGACTGTATATGGCTTTTTTAGGACATCAATGAGAGTTATGAACTGTCATTTTCTTTGTATTTGAATTAAAAATGCTGGACTCAGAAGGGCTGCTAATGCTTTTAAATTCTTGTGTGAGTTTTAGAGTATAAGTTAATTAAGGTACTGAGTGATATTTATTGCAGCAGCTACAACCAATTGATTACCAGTTTAATACCGTGGGCTGTTTGAATCAATTAGCTCTGAGGACAAGCGTTAATTTTGCAAACATTGTACATTCTCGCTTTTATATGTTTACTGTTGACTGTCTAACTACCTCTGCTAGTAGTTTATTCCAAGCATCAACTACCCTTTCAGTAAAATAATGCTTTCTAAGATCTAACATTAGTTTTAAACTTTCCTCCAGTTAGTTTCTGTCAGAGACAAAAGTCTCACATTACCCTGCATAGATTCAATTTGTCATGGACGTGTGTGGGTCTTTTTGGGTATAATGCTTTTTTTCTAATAAACGCAACAATCAATATACTTTAGGTGGTAGCACACGTGACTATCACCGCTTTAAGGTAAAGTTTTTAAGTATATATTTAAATGCCCATAAGTAATTTTAATGACTTTGTAGAAGCAGAGTCCCTTTTTCATATGTGCAGTCTCAAGTCCCACTAACAGTGCACATTGTGCAGGTTCCCTCACATATGCAAAGTATTGTTTCAACAAAGTCATTTAGCTTTTGGCTAGAGTGGGGATGGATTAAAACCCTTTTAGTTAATTATGTGATGTAGTGGTATCTTTGGGGAAATTTCTTGTCACTTCCTGTCCCGGAGCCACAACTGGGAATGAGAGAAAGTCTCTACAAAATGAGGGAAATTCCCCTCTTAGACAGTTGCCACCAGAATGAGTATCCCTGTCGGAAGATTTATCCTCAACTCTTTTTTTGCTAACAACTATACAATTTTCGCTCTCTCTTAATTTTGTGTCCCAATGACAATGGTCACCAAGGCAAAAGTGAGAGTACATTTTCCAGGAGGGAGGCAGATAGCAGTAAAAAATTGACAGGGGTTTCAATCCTTCCCTACTCCATGCAAAAATTTAAAAAAAATCTATATATACACTTTAACCATTATAAATACACTTTTAGCAATTATTGTTGTGGTGAACACTATTCAGGATATTTAAATGTGTATCAAATGACACTTATTTCTATTTATTTTACAGTGCTTCATAGTATGGGTCACGCAGTCAACATTTATATGTTTTCCATCACGCCTCTTAGTACTCTCTCCTGCATATTTCCTAAAGTTTTTCGAGATGATGGGTAAAATCAAGTTCAATAACTAAATAAAAATTATGACATTGTGCTTTCAGACTTCTTTCCTTTTCCTTCTGCCCTTTCTCCTTTCCAGTATCTGGAAAATGCAAATTGGTTAAAAGCAATGTTGGTGGCTGAAGAGAGAAGCACAAGATAAAATGTGGGTTATTTGATCACTTCACATATCACAATTATTAGCAACTTACAACTTTCATAGCACATTTTCTTTCCTTTATATTTATCGACATACTTTGATCCATGGAGAATAATATAATTCATGAATCCCATTTTCTGCATTCATGAACTGAGTGAATCTCCATTAAACAGGACAAGCCTACATGCAGATACTGTAATACATGAAATGGAAGGGTACGGTGGCGGTGGTGGTTTTGTGGGAAAGATGGTGGTGGGTGTTGGGTTATTGATGGAGGAGTATCTCAATAACAGAAGAGGTATAAATTCAAGGAACACATCCCACTAGCTGTAAGTGACCTCTGTTGTGCTGATGCTTGTTTTCTTTTTTTTTTTTACTGCACTTAGGCTTAGCCCACTTTCTTAGGCTTGTTTCTTGATTTATTTTTCTTCTAATTACCTAATGAGTTATCTAATTTTAATTGCTTGTATTAACTTTAAAATATTTATCTCTTGAAGATCTGAATTTCCATATAAATTTTACTGGTGGTTTTTCCAAACAATACCTGGTAAGTCTTTTTTTTTTTTTTTTACAAATAATACATATACAGTATAATATACAGTGTGTATATATGTGTATATATATACTGTATGTGCAGTACTTGGTGTGACCACCCTTTGCTTCAAAATAGCATCAATTGTTCAATTCTTCTAGGTACACTTGCACAGTTTTTGAAGGAACTCGTCAGGTAGGGGGATTGCAAACATATTGAAGAACTAACCACAGATCTTCTGTGGATGTAGGCTGTTTCAAACTCTTATATCTCTTTATGTAATCCCATACAGACTCAATGAGGGCACTGTGGGTGCCAAACCATCACTGCCAGGACTCCTTGTTCTTCTTTACACTGAAGATAGTTCTTAATGACATTGGCTGTATGTTTTGGGGTTGTTGTTCTTCTGCAGAATAAATTTGAAGCCGATCACACGCCTCCTTCATGGTATGGCATGATGGATAAGTATCTCCCTGTATTTCTGAACATTGAGGACATTGATCTTGACTAAATCTCCAACTCCATTTGCAGATAATGCAGCCCCAGACTTACAAGGAACCTCCACCATGCTTCACTGTTGCCTGCAGACACCCAATATTGTACCACTCTCCTGACCTTCGCAAACAAACTGTCTTTTTCTACGGTCAAATATTTCACATTTTGAGTCATCAGTTCAGATCATCTGCTGCCATTTTTCTGCACCCCAGTTCCTATGTTTTCAGGCATAGTTGAGTTGTAGCCTTGTTTCCATGTCCTATGCACAAAAATGTAGGAACTAGGGTGCAGAAAAAATAGCAGATGGACTGATGAGTCAAAATTTGAAATATTTGCCTTTAGCAAAAGGCAGTTTGTTTGCGAAGAGCTAAGGAGTGGTACAAAAATGAGTGTCTACAGGCAATAGCGAAGCATGGCGGAGGTTCTTTGCAAGATTGGGGCTGCATTTCTGCAAATGGAGCTGGAGATTTGGTTAGGATCAATGATGCTTACCCATCATGCCATATCATCAGGGAGGCATGTGTTTGACCCCAAATGTATTCTGTTCTATTCATTTACTTTCCATTTTGTTATTTGATAAAAATACGCTATTAACACTACTATTTCTGAACGCATTCTTAATTTACAGCATTTTTTTCATACCTGCCTAAACCTTTGCACAGTAATGTATATATATATATATATATATATATATATTACACTGAGCAAAATTATAGTGTGCCTTAGGCTGGCCACAATAAAAGGCAACTCTAAACTGTGCAGTTTTACTGTATTGATAGCATGCAAATGAGCTTCCCTGAGACAGTTTCTGACAGTTTGTGCAGAAATTCTTTGGTTATCCAAACCGATTGTTGCAGCAGCTGTCTGGGTGGCTGGTCTCAGATGATCTTGAAGGTGAAGATGCTGGATGTGGAGGACCTGGACTGGTGTGGTTACACATGGTCTGCAGTTGTGAGGCCGGTTGGATGTACTTCCAAATTCTCTGAAACGCCTTTGAAGACAGCTTATGGTAGAGAAATTAACATTCAATTCAAGGGCAACAGCTCTGGTGGACATTCCTGCAGTCAGCATGACAATTGCATGCTCCTCCAAAACTTGTGACATCTGTGGCATTGTACTGTGTTAAAACTGCACATTTTAGAGTGGCCTTTTATTGTGGCCAGCCTAAGGCACACCTGTGCAATAATCATGCTGTCTAATCAGAATCTTGATATGCCACACCTGTGATGTGGATGGATTATCTCAGCAAAGGAGAAGTGCTCACGAACACAGAATTAGACAGATTTGTGAACAATATTTGAGAGAAATACGCCTTTTGTGTACATAGAAAAAGTTGTAGCTCTTTGCGTTCAGCTCATGATAAATAGGGGCAAACACAAAAGTGTTGCGTTTATAATTTTGCTCAGTGTATTATATTGTATATGATAAATACATACTTTCCGACCTTTATAGGTTTATAGGTTTCCAAATATAAAAGGAAATCTGAAATTAATTCAGCATATGTCAGAATATCATGTATATATCATATTATCTATTCAAATAAAAACAAGATGAAAGAGCTTCTCTTGAAAGAGGTAAACTCTTTTTGCTTACAGGTAATTGGCGTTCAGTAATTTACACCCTTCAGCTCAATACATTTTAGCCGAGCAGTGAGCCCTTATAGACAATCAGTCTTGCTTAGGCTATTTGTTGAGGAGATTCTACTCCAGACACTCACCAGGTGTTAGAAGGAAGAACTATGACCTAGGCTTGTAGAACTGTTTCTGTAGTAGACATTCACAAAATGGATGTTATTGTTATTAACAATTAAATGAGCCAGTATAAAGTACTGGAAAACTAATGGTCAATAGGGAAGCACAATTTTAGGTAGTACATGATGGTTTAAAAAGGTACAACAGGTTTTAAAAGGCTCCTAAATTTTTTAATTTATCTTTTGACATATTGTTGTGGCAGAAAAAGGACCCCTCATTACCCTCAATACTTTCTAGGGTTTTGACAGAAAGGAAAAAAAACAATGGGGAAAAAAGTAAAATAAAAAATGAAAAGGATAAGAAGGTGGCTGCCTCCTTTCAGGTGAACTGTAATACCAGTTCACAGTGTATGTGGATAGGTTAGAGTTAAAAAAAATCACAAACACATATTTTTTATTATTATTATTTATTTATTTTTATGTACATACCTTCCAGGTTCCACAGTGCATCCTCTCCCTTCCCTGGTGAGTCTCTTCTGGTGTCGGAAACCAAAGAGAGGAAACAAGCCCCCTTGAACCTCACCTTTCAAACTAGGGGGATCCTAGCAATTGTTTACCATCAGTCACCATTTAAAGTGCCATAGGGATCTCTTGGAAGATGTCTCCCCATAGTTCCCCTCATAGTTAATATGGGCATCACAGCCCATAATTATCCAAATATTGGCAAGGCCATGGTGGAACCAAGCAACAGGCCTGGTGTGTCATGCTGGAGGAAGGGGGGCACAGTCTGTTGCACATTTGTTTTAATTGATTTAATTGTATTAGTTATTAATAACACATATCACAATGAAAACAATTTAAAAAAAGAAATACACAAGGTGCATGTGTACAGATGCAACTAACACAGTGTGAAAATTATACAATTACATAAATAAAAATGTAAAACAATAATACATACTAAAAAAATAATACTAGCACAATACATAAATAATATCCTGCTGGTGGGACATAAAGGATAAAACATAAAAGAATAACAAAATATAAGAATAAAGGCATGATTAAAAGTCTCATTCATTAATAGCCATATCTGAAAGGAAAAAGTATGTACTAAATGTCCACTAGATGGCGGCCTTAATTATCCAATAATCCAAAATAGAATTAGTTGCAAAGTGACATTTACAATAAACGTTAATACAATATGAAAACAATGTAAAAATATTGTTTCAATTTCAAAATTTTGATTATTAAAAAAAAAAATATTTCCCATTATATACCTATATCAATTTGCAAGTGTTTTTAAAAGAATTTTACTTCTATAATGCTTTTATTTATTTATTTTATCTCAGTTATTGTATACACAGTATTTGCTTAACTGCTCATTTATTGCTAAGTTTTACTTTTTTGATGAGATGATGTTTTCATGCAGGCTTTAAGCTTTTTTTTTAGATGTTCCATCTCAGAGTTACAAGGCTAGATTTCTTATATAGCTAGCCAGTAAACCATGGTGATACTATTGTGTTTTTCTTGAAGGCTTTACCGGAATTCTCCTATTGGCCGTACTTGCATTGATGTATGTTTTCGCTTCCCGGCATTTTCGGAGAATCAGTTTCCGCGGATTCTGGTTGACACATCATTTATATGTACTGTTGTATATTTTGGTAAGATTTATATTAAGTAAAATGTATATTTTGGCAACATTTACTAATAAACTACTGTTATCACATCAGCCATCTATAATTTAAGGTTCAACTGAACTGTCAGGTTAAATTAGCTAAATGTATTCCAGGGGGGTCAAATGAAACACTGTTCAACCACTTCATCACAGGAAAGCTTTAACCCTATCATGACCAGGGCATTTCTTGCTATTCAGCGCTGTGCTTTTTCAACTGGCAATTGCTTGGTCATGCGACACTGTACGCATTGCGCAAATGAAATTTATATCAATTTTTCCTACACAAATAGAGCTTTCTTTTGGTGGTATTTAATCGCCACTGGATTTTTTATTTTTTGCTATATAAATGAGAAAATACCAAAAAATTTAACTTTTTTTTTTAGATTTTGTTATAGAATTTTGCAAATAAATAATCTTTCTTCAAAAGTTTAATCCAAAATGTAGTCTGCTCAATTTTCTTGGTAAAAATAATCCAAATCAGTGTATATTTTTTGATCTGTGTGAAAGTTATAGAGTCCAAAAACTAAGGTATATACAGTATATTTGAAAATGGATCATTCCTGATGCACTGACATCCTCATTTCTTGAGGCCCTAAAATGGCAGGAAAGTAAAATATCCCCATTTTTGGAAACTAGACAGTACAAAGTGTTTAGTAAGAGGCATGGCACATTTTTTGATGTCATAATTTTTTGCCACAATTTTTGGAAAATGAAAAAACTCCACTTCAATACAGGACACTTACGCTCTCACACTTTGAATGACAATTACTCAGTCATGCTACACTGTACCCAAACAAAATTTTTATCATTTTTTCCTCACAAATAGAGCTTTTTTTTGGTGGTATAAAATCACTGCTGGGTTTTTTATTTTTTTCAATATAAGCGGAAAAAGTAGCGAAAATTTTGAAAAAAAAACACTTTTTCTTCGTTTGTATTGAAAGATTTTGCAAAGTAATTTTTCTTCATAAATTTGAGCCATAATTTATACTGCTACATTAGCCAAATTAGTGTGTATTATTTATTCTCTATGAAAGTTATAGAGTCTACAAGCTATGGTGCAAATCATTGAAACTTAATCACACCTGATATAATGACCACCTATCTCATTTCTTGAGACCCTAACAAGCCAGGAAAGTACAAATACCCCCCCCCCCCCCCAATGACCCCTTTTGGGAAAGTAGACATTCCAAGGTATTTAGTAAGAGGCATGGTGAGTTTTTTGAAGTTGTAATTTTTTTCCCACAATTCTTTGCAAAATGAAGACTTTTTTTTTTGTTTACACAAAATTGTTATAACAAGTTATTTCTCATACACAGAATATGCATACTTGCAATGACACCCCAAAATACATTCTGCTCCACCTCCTGAGTATGGCAATACCATATATGTGAGACCTTTACACAGCCTGGCCACATACATATGCTCAACATCCAAGTAGCACCTCCAGGCGTTCTAGGAGCATAAATTACACATCTAATTTGATGACGACCTCTCACACTTTTGAAGGCCCTGGAGCACCAAGACAATGTAAATGCCAACAAAATGACCCCATTTTGGAAAGAAAACACCCCAACCTACATCCTATGAGGCATAATGAGTCTTTTGAATGGTTCATTTTTTCCAGAAGTTTTTGGAAAATGTGGGAAAAAAAATTAAATAGCATTTTTGTAACACAAAGTTGTGTCCATTTATAAGATATTTCCAACACATAGCATTTACATAGCAAAAATGACACCCCAAAATACATTCTGCTACTCCTCCTGAGTATGGCAATACCACATGTGTGAAACTTTTACACAGCCTGTCCACATACACGGGCCCAATATTGAAGTAGCACCTTTAGGTGTTCTACGAGCATATATTATACATCTCATTTCTCAACCACCTATTACACATTTGAAGGCCCTGGAGCACCAGGACAATGGAATTGCCAACAAAATTACCCCATTTTGGAAAGCAAACATGCTAACGTATAATCTATGACGCATTATGAGTCTTTTGAATGGTTCATTTTTTTCCAGAAGTTTTTGGAAAATGTGGGAAAAAAATGAAAATGCATTTTTTTAACACAAAGTTGTCCATTTATAAAATATTTCCAACACATAGCATGTACATCGCAAAAATGACACCCCAGAATACATTCTGCTACTCCTCCTGAGTATGGTGACACCACATGTGTGAGACTTTTACACAGCCTGCCCACATACACAGGCCCAACATTGAAGTAGCACCTTTAGGTGTTCTACGAGTATAAATTACGCATCTCATTTCTCAACCACCTATTACACGTTTGAAGGCCATGGAGCACCAGGACAATGGAATTACCCACAAAATGACCCCATTTTGGAAAGCAAACACCCCAACCTATAATCTATGAGGCATAATCCATCTTTTGAACATGTGTTTTTTTTTCCAGAAGTTTTTGGAAAATTTGGAAAAAAATGAAAACGCATTTTTTTTTACACAAAGTTATCCATTCATAAGATATTCCAACACATAGCATGTACATAGCAAAAATGACACCCCAAAATACTTTCTGCTACTCTTCCTGAGTATGGCGATACCACATGTGTGAGACTTTTACACAGACTAGCCACATACAGAGGCCCAACATCCAAGTAGCACCTCCAGGTGTTCTAGGGACACACATAAATTCCTGCCAACTTATCACATTGTTGAAAACCCTTCATATTTCTAACACATAGCATGTACTGTACATACCAATTACAAACCAAAATACATTCTGCTGAGCAAAGGGTAAAGAAAAGATTACCTGCGGTTTTAGTAGTGCAGTGGCCCACAGAGGAGAGCATTGGTCCAGGCAGCAGGCAGGAACATGGACAGCAACAGCAAAGCAGACAGCAGGCATTAATACTGTCCATAGTCAGTACAGGTAGAGATATCAGCAGCACAGCCAAAGCATTGGTCCAGGTAGCAGGCAGGGATGTGATCGGCAGCAGTGAAAGGATCGTCCATGCAGCAGGCAGGAATACTGTCCATAGTACAGGCAGCAAGCAGAGATATGGTCAGTACAGTCAAAATATTGGTCCAGGCAGCAGACACATGGTCCATAAAAAGTCCTGGGTCAGTGCAGGCAGAGATATTGTCAGTACAGCCAAAGTATTTGTCCAGGCAGCAGGCAGGACCATCAAGCTTAGGGCCTCAGTCAGGAAAGAATGGGGACAGGGGTAGAGGCTTCTCCCACCCAAACGCTTTGAAGCCTCAGGACACCAGACCCTGTTCTGGGAATTACAAAACAAATAAAAGAACAATAATTGGTTTTCTCAAATCAGAACATCATTCTGGAGCCCCTCACATATGTGAGACCCCTATATAGCAGGGTGAAAGATCAGTCCAAGGGGCAGGCAAAACCATGGTCAACATTCTGAGGTCAGTGCAGGTAAAAGGCAGAAATAAATGGTAGGCAGAGGCATAATCGATACAGTCCAGGGTCAGTTCACGTGAAAGGCAGAGACATGGCGGATAAACAATGCAGATGGCAGGCAGAGGCATAGTCGATAAACAGGCCAGGGTCAGTTCACATGGAAGGCAGTATAATGGTTGGTTGAGGCAACAGGGAAATAATCAGCACAGGGATTGAAAGTGGAGAAATGGCAGTCTACTTGAAACATGGGCTAATAATTTACAAGGGCATGATAGCGTCGGAAGCATTCTCTGTTGCAAAGGCCAGGCTGGGAGGGACATTGGGGACAATGGAAACTAGTGTCTCTGCTAACTCCTCTTTTGCGGCACACCTGACATTTTTTTTGGCTTCTTCTTCCGTTTGCTGATAGTGGAATATTTTCAGAAAAATGACGCTCATGCAGTCTGCTGACACAATCGAAGCCAAGGCTTTCTGGGGGGGATCCTTATGGATATATCAAGGCAGTGATGACATCTTCAATAAATTTTAGGAAGGTGTTGGATACTTGGTGTTGGGTAGATTTTTGATAAGTGATGAATGCATTGTACATGGCCAAATGAAAAAAGTAAATAGCAACTTTTTTATACCAGAAAAGGTAGGGCTGCAACATCTGATCATTTAAATCCACCTCCCCCCATGAATTTATTGTACTCGTGGATACAGCAAGGCTTTAGAACCGGACCGCATCTTCTAGGAACTTCCACCGAGGTGTCATCATAGATGGTTGACATGATGTATACGTCCTTCTTATGCCTCCACTTCACGGCCAACACTTTCTCGTTCCTCAGGCTTTCTGATTCCCCCTTTTGTAGCCTTGTGGTAACAAGATGCTGTGGGAAGCCCTTCCTGTTTTTCCTTGCTGTACCACAGGCCAAAGTTTTATTTAGGTATAGGTGGCGTAAAAGGGGCAAACTAGTATAGTAGTTGTCTATATAAATGTGATTCCCCTTTTGGAAGAGTGGGAATGCCAACTGCCAGACAATTTTCCCGCTTATTCCCATGTATGGGGGCTGGAGCTGGGAATCTTTGCCTTTGTACACACGAAAGGCATGGGCATATCCGGTGGAGCTTTCACAGAGCTTGTTGAGCTTCAGTCTGTATCTGGCCCTCTTACTTATACTGCTCGATTCCCAGCTGACCTGTGAAATGGACCAGGGATTAATCCACAGAGATGTTTTTGTCAGGGTTGTAAAGCTCGGCAAACCTCTTGGAGAAAAAATCAATAAGGTTGCGATTTTTATATAACTTATCAAAGTCGGGATGATTTTGGGGGGGGGGCACTGCGTGTTGTCACTAAAATGCAGGAAACACATTATAATTTTGTAGCGGGACCTGGTCATGACACTTGAAAAAATTGGCATGTGGTGGATGGGGTGGGCAGACCAATATGTGTGCAATTTGTTCTTTTTTGTAAGCCCCATGTTGAGTATCAGGCCTAAAAATAATTTAAACACCTCCACGGCTATGGGTCTCCATTCGAGTGGGTGGGCATAGCTTGAGCTGGGGTTGTTTGCTATTAATTGCCGAGCAAAAAGATTGGTTTGGTCCACTATGTTTTGGACCAACTCGTCAGGGAAAAATACATTTAAAAAATCAATTTCCGAGAACCCTTCGGTGTTGACTTGCACACCTGGCTGACCTGTGAAAGGGGGGATTGTGGCTGACCCTGTGCTAGAAGGCAGCCACAATGGATTTGCCAAGGCCTCCGGGAGCTGAGTTTGGGCCCTAATTCTTTGGCGCGAAATGCCAGCGCTTATACTGGGCATTTCCTCCTGGGGTCTAGCACCATTGGCCATTGGGGTGTCTGGCGCTGCTGATAGCTGCCTGGTCTTCAGTCCATTTTCTTTTAGGACGGACTGCTTCCTCCTCAAATTCAGATGATGATGTACTGCCTTCAACGGGCACGTATTCCAAACCAGAACAGGAATCATAACTGTGACTGGGCGGTGAGAGCTCCCCGCTGCTCTCATCGGTAAGGCTCAGCATCTGATATGCCTCTTCTGAAGTGTATACTCTTCTTCTGGACATGGTGACAAGTACTCGGACTGGAGACAGGTACTCTGACTGGTGACAGGTACTAGGATTGGTGACAGGTACTCTGACTGGTGACAGGTACTCTGACTGGTGACAGGTACTCTAATTGGTGACAGGTATTCTGGTGACAGGTACTCTCATTGGGGACAGGTACTTAGACTGGTGACAGGTACTCTGATTGGTGACAGGTACTCTAGCGACAGGAACTCTAGTGACAGGGACTCTAGTGACAGGTACTCTGATTGGTGACAGGTACTCTAGTGACAGGTACTCTGGTGACAGGTACTCTAGTGACAGGTACTCTGATTGGTGACAGGTACTCTAGTGACAGGTACTGATTGGTGACAGGTACTGTGATTGGTGACAGGCACTCTGGTGACAGGCACTCTGGTGACAGGTACTCTAGTAACAGGAACTCTAGTGACAGGGACTCTAGTGACAGGTACTCTGATTGGTGACAGGTACTCTAGTGACAGGTATTCTGATTGGTGACAGGTACTCTAGTGACAGGTACTGATTGGTGACAGGTACTCTGATTGGTGACAGGCACTCTGGTGACAGGTACTCTGGTGACAGGTACTCTGATTGGTGACAGGTACTCTGATTGGTGACAGGTGCTCTGGTGACAGGTACTCTGATTAGTGACAGGTACTCTGGTGACAGGTACTCTGATTGGTGATAGGTACTCTGGTGACAGGTACTCTGGTGACAGGTACTTTGGTGATAGGTACTCTGGTGACAGGTACTCCAGATGGGGTGACAGGTACTCTGGTGACAGGTACTCCAGATGGGGTGACAGGTACTCTGGTGACAGGTACTCCAGATGGGGTGACAGGTACTCTGATTGGTGACAGGTACCCCAGATGGGGTGACAGGTACTCTGATGAGCTCACAGTCAGGTACTCAGAGGATAATGACAGGTACTCTGATGAGCTCAGACAGGTACTCTGATGGGCTGGCGGGTGACAGGTCCTCTTATATTCAGGGGGGCAATCTGGCACAGTACATCTCACAGTAACTTGGTAACTCACTGTTAGCCGATCTCCTCCTCACACTGGAACGGTGTGTGAGGAGAAGCACCCGGTAACAGCAAGTGACTGGCTGGCTGTGATTGAACACAGCCGGTCATGTGGTAAAGAGCCAATTTCATTGGCTCTTTACCCTGATTGGGGCTGGGCTTTGCCTGAGGGATAAGCCTATACCCCGATCGCCGTGCTGCGCACCCCCCGGGGGTGCGCACGAGCGGCGTGCACGAGGGATTATCGTGAACATCAAAAGTGACCGGCTGTGATAGGACACAGCCGGTCACGTGGTAAAGAGCCAATTTATAGTCCAGAGGGACCTGCAGAGTGGCAAAAATGGGAGGACATCATATGATGGCCCCCCCAGGATGGGGAGTGCACATTTCCGGCGTATTATCACTATACGCCGGTAAGGAAGTGGTTAAATAAAAAACATTTTAACATTTTTTTTTTTTTAATATATTTTCAACAGTGCAGTACAGCATCATTGTATGACTAGTGTGACGGTGATCAGGGATACTGACTGGTGATAGCATATTAAAAAAGTAGTTTTCAGTGACATTTTTTAAAATCTTTTTTTAACACTTTATTTTTTATTTTTTTACATACTTCCAGTGACACAGTATTACTCTGGGGAGGTGGTTAGGTGTCATGAAATCATAGTAAACATTCTGTCATGTAACCTAAGCAAACGTTCATGTCTTATCTGTTGCCTACTTTTGCCGCATGTGTCCAGCTAAAGGACGGGCCTCCCTCACCTGTGACATTTAGTAGGCCCTCCTCAGCTGGCCTCCGCCCCAGGCCTTAATTGGTAACTGGATATATACCTGGTAGTGTAAGGCCGCATTGCTGATCAACGTTTGTCCATGTTTGGCTTGTGTGTGATTGTCTCCTTCGGTTGTTTTGAGTCTTATCCGTGTGCTGATCCTTGGCTTGTCTGACTATCCCTTCCTACTTGATACCTCGATCTTCGGCTTGGCTTCAGTTTCTCCTGTCTTCTGGTAGCTCTGACCCTTTGCTATCCCTCTGACTATTCTTGCTGTTCCCGTGCTGCTGCTTCCCCTCTACCACCTGGGGCCAGCCCGAGCATGAGCTAGGGGACCCTGGGGGCCGCGACCTAGATCCAGTTGCAGCCAAATCCATCCTCACCACTAGAGGCTCTGGTGAACACCCACTGGCTCTTAGATTCCGCTCCCTGGGGAAACCGATGCGCTAGCTCCCTGTGTTCCAGTTTCTGTGCTCTAGGGGGTACTCTCCCTGTATCAGCCGGTACTACTAAGCAGCAGTCAGCCATAGGTCCACAACTTTGCAGTGCACTTCGCAACCTTAGCATGCGCTTTGCACTTTAGTGGTGGGATTCACACTCCTGCGGTGCACATCCGTCAGCTGACCTCAGGTGCCATGACAGTTTGATCAGCCATGGACCCGGCTGATGTGCCGCTACCCACAGATAATCTGCTGCAGACTCGAGACCCAGGAATCTAATCAGACCCAGGTGATGCGATTCCTCCAGGATTTGACTTCCTGCTTTGAACAACTTCAGGCCTCCTTAGGAACCCCTGTGCAACAATGCCTATTCCGGTCACAGCCGCAGCCACAAACTCCTTGCATTTACCGGCTCTGTCCTGGTACTCTGGGGACTCCAAGGCCTGCAGGGGGTTCTTTAGCCAGTGCACTATTCATTTTGAGCTCCAGCCCCAAAACGTCTGGTCCGATTGGGCCAAGGTAGCCTATATTATATCTCTCCTGTCTGGCAAGGCGTTAGCCTGAGCCGCCCCCTTCTGGGATAATAATGATCCAGTGGCTTCTAGCTTGTCTAGCTTCTTGAAACTCTTTCGGAATATCTACGAGGAACCAGGTCGTGTCTTCTCAGCGGCCAGCACCCTTTTACGTCTCCGTCAAGAGTCCGCTTCTGTAGGACAATATACGCTTCATTTTCGTACATTGTCTGCTGAGCTGAGCTGGAATAATGAGGCCTTAGTGGCAACCTTTTTACATGGCCTTTCTGACAAAGTAAAGGATGAATTAGCAGGGAGAACCATTCCCGCTGATCTGGATGGGGTCATCTCCTTCTATAACCAGATCGACATCCGTTTTCAGGAGAGGTCCCTAGAAAGAAAACGCCAGCACTTCCCAGCCCTTAGGCAGTCTGAGCTCCCCTCTCTTCATATCGAGGAGCATCCCCTGCCAGCTGAGGAACCCATGCAGCTGGGCCAGACCAGGCTATCTTCTGAGGAACATGCTAGGTGCAGAACTCTGGGCCTGTGCCTCTATTGTGGGGGCAAAGGTCATTTTCGTGATACTTGTTCACTTCGCCCGGGAAAACGCTCAGGTCCAATACATCTGGAAGGTGGAGTATTGGATCCAGAAGTATCACCTTCACCTCCTCGTCTTCTTGTTTTGGTGTCCCTCCATGTTGGCGCTTCCTCTAATCCGGTCATGGCATATCTGGATTCCGGCGCTGCTGGCAATTTCATGGACTAGAGAACTGCATCTTTGTTGGGACTTACCCTTTTGTCCCTCGCCACACCAGTGACGGTATCGGTGATTGATGGCACTGTTTTCCCAGGGGGCCCTATCCGCTTCCAGACCCTCCCCATTAAGATATTGGTAGGGTCACTCCACCAGGAGTGGATGTCTTTCTTTGTTTTGTTTAAGGCCTCAGCCCCCATCTTACTGGGCCTTCCTTGGTTACGGCTCCATTCTCCACACGTGGACTGGACTTCTGGGCAAATCGTGGCTTGGGGTCCCTCCTGTTCCTCGTCTTGCCTATTCAAGGTTGCCCCGAAAGTGGAACTTCCTGTTGCCACCACCTCTGTATCTCCTGTTCTTCCCATTGCGTGTAGCAAATTCTGGGATGTGCCCAGCACAAGTCAGCGTTTATACACTCTCTAGGTCATTTGGCACTCTGGATCAGCAGTTCACCTGTGAACCTGAGCCTATCTGTCCGACCTCATGCGTCCTTACCCATTCTACTACCCTGGAGTCGAAAACTCCTCCGGGCAACATCTTCATCCCCACTGAGTTAAGAGCTAAGATTTTTTGTTGGGGACATGATTCCAAGAGGGCTTGTCATGTTTGTACCCGGTCTGACTCCTCCATGCAAGCTTCTGCTGGTCTTCGCTTGCCCTTGCCCACTTCTAAGAAACCGTTAGTCCTCAAGAGCTCCTCTTGTCCTCCCCCTACCTCTGTTCTGGTCTCTGAGGATTATCAGAAGTAAGAGGCTAGCCACATTCTGGATTCTCGCCTCTGTAAAGGCATCCTTCAGTACCTTGTGCATTGGAGAGGGTTTGGTCCTGAGGAGAGGTTGTGGATTCCAGCATCTGAGGTATTTGCACCTCATCTTGTGGAAAGGTTTCATTTAAGGTTTCCCTCCAGGCCTGGAACCAAGTGGGGGAGGGGGAGGCCTCATAAGAGGGGGGGTACTGTCATGAAACCATAGTAAACATTCTGTCATGTAACCTAAGCAAATGTTCATGTCTTATCTGTTGCCTACCTTTGCCGCATGTGTCCAGCTAAAGGCTGGGCGTCCCTCACCTGTGAGCTTTAGTTGGCCCAAGCATGAGCATAGTGGACCCTGGGGGCCGTGACCTAGATCCAGTTACAGCCAAATCATCCTCACCACTAGAGGCTCTGGTGAACACCCACTGGCTCTTAGATTCCGAGCCCTGGGGAAACCGATGCGCTAGCTCCGTGTGTTCCAGTGTCCGTGCTCTAGGGGGCCCTCTCGCCGGTACTACTTAGCAGCAGTCAGCCATGGGTCCACAACCTTGCAGTGCACTTCACAACCTTAGTGTGCGCTTCGCACTTCAGTGGTGCGATTCACACTCCTCTGGTGTGCATCTGTCACCTGAACTCAGGTGCCGTGACATTAGGGATTTTTTTACACTGTTATTGCTTATAACAGTGATGATCACTGTTATAAGCAATAATTGACTGTCATGGATGGCTTTTCATTCATTACAGCTTGTTTACTGTTGACATGGCATGATTGGCTACAGCCAATCTTATGGTACAGGGTTCTGTGATTGGACCAGGTACCATGTAATAACTGTTGGCCAATCACAGCATCACAATAGTAAGCAAAACCGTCATACATGGAAGCCACTTTTTACATTGTAATTATGTGATTGCTATGACCAATCACAGCGATCACATGGTACCCCATCCGCTGTGATCCACTGGTCCATTGGACATTTTTTTTTCATTGGACATAACGGTCACGGGACCATGCTACTGTGCGCACCAGGAGGTGTGCTAGGCAACATACCATTACGTCGCCTATCCTGGTTATGCTGCCTGTCCACATTAAATTTACTGTGGGTGGGTGGCGAGCAGTTAAAGATGTACAGTTGAGTTTCTTTACAAAGCAGGCGCAGCCTGAGTGGAAAAGCCTTTCCCCTGACAGCAGCTGCAGAGTGGAAGCAGCGTTCTATCTGCAGAGGTCTGACACACCTCCTACTGAGCCAGATTTATCCCTTCCACAATCAATAATGTTTAAATGGTAAGTCCACTTATGTGGAAAAATATAACAAATAAAAAAGTAATATAGCATAGTCAATTGCTGCACACGCCTTATTATTATTATTATTGTTAAAAATGACTTTCCCTTTCAATGTGCAGTGCTGTAGTTTTCAAAGCATTATGGCAACCTAGAGGCATTTTCTACACTGTTAATATACAGATCACCCCCAGAAACGTAATGTCCTGCTTGTGTGATTGACTCAATGATTTTCCTGGAAGTCTGCACTAAGATACAAATCAAATTTTAGGCATCCCCTGCATCAGAAATTTTAGTTTGGGTGAGATACTCTGCAAGGGTTAAACAGTTCTAAAGGGATGCAGACCCTGCAGCTTTTTTCATTAGTGCAGTGAGAGTGTACCAGCTGATTATAATGAACCAAACCCTCCCAATAGTATGTATCTACAGAACATCATGAAAAAAAACAGCCTTTTCTTCAAAAAAGCAATGGGTATCTGCTACAAAGTTTGTTAAAATCTTTCCAAGGTACATTGATCAGGATTTTTTTTCACAACCAAAGTAAAGTTACTTTTTAAGTTCCCTGCTAATTGGGAGTCCTCTAGCTCTGACTAAGCAGGGCCGGTAAGGGCCTTTCACTCTGAGGCGCTAGTAAAACAGCATTTTAGCAACGCTTTCATGCCAGTTTTCGGGTGCTAGCGGGACCCTTTTTTGGGTAAAAAAAACAAAAAAGACACATTTTGCGACGCTTTCAAAGCATTTTCAGGAGCTTTGGAAGCGCTGCCCATCCATTGCAATGGCAGGGGCATTTTGGGAGTGTATTTACAGTGCTCCCAAACCACCCCAGAGAGGACTTTTCGTAATGTCCTGCAAGTGCACTGCCCCAGTGTGAGGTGCTATTTCTAGTGCTAAGATGCCTGAAAACTGCCTCAGTGTGAAAAGGGTCTAAATGTTTGTGTGCTGTAGGGGGCATGCTAATAACAACCTCTTAAACTTTATTATATAGACAGCAATATCCCACTTCTGTTTATCAATTACATACAAGACCTGTGCACCTGCCCTAAAATTGGCAACTAATACTGTAATCTGCATAGTGTTGAATATTTTACTCCTACAAGTCTTTATATCTCTGTGTAGAATCTGTACACACACACACACTCCCTGATTGCTGCTGACATGGTTACCTTCATTCCTGCTCCTAAATGCATCACTTTGTGTCCCTGTCCAGCGCTGTACACCCTTTGCATCAAAACATTCAAGCAGGGTCTTCTGCCTTCTGCTGCTGTACCATACAAAACTTCCACTGGAATTAATGGGGCTACAGCTTGCATGTGTTTTTTTTTTTTTTTTTTTAGATGCAAATGCTGTGCATGGCCAGGCAGGGTCACACTGTTAAGAGTAACAAAATGCAATTTTCTTTGTTTCTGTTATAAAGTTTTGCAAATTAGTAATTTTTCTTCATAAATTTTGGCCAACATTTATACTGCTACATATCTTTGGTAAAAATAACCAAAATAAGTGTATATTATTTGGTCTTTGTGAAAGTTATAGAGTTTACTTTCTTACTATCTTAATTGATCACACCTGATGTACTGACATTGATCACATTTCTTGAAACCCTAACAAGCCAGGAAAGTACAATTGCCCCCCAAATGATCCCTTTTTGGAAAGTTGACTGTAGTTGTCATTTTTTCCCACAATTCTTTGCAAAATGAAGATTTTTTTTCTGTTTTTTTTCACAAAATTGTTATATTAACAGGTTATTTCTCACACCCAGCATATGCCTACCACAAATTACACTCCAAAACACATTCTACTACTCCTCCTAAGTATGGCAATACCCCATGTGTGAGACTTTTAAACAGCCTGGCCACATACAGAGGCCCAACATGCAGGGAGCACCATCAGGCGTTCTAGGAGCATAAATTACACATATAATTTCCTGATTACCTCTTGCACTTTTGAAGGTCCTGGAGCACCAGGACAATCGAAAACGCCCAAAAAATTACCCCATTTTGGAAAGTAAACACCCCAATGTATAATCTATGAGGCATAATGAGTCTTTTGAACATGTCATTTTTTCCACAAGTTTTTGGAAAATGTGGAAAGAAAATGAAAACACATTTTTTGTTTTTTACACAAAGTTGTCCATTTATACAATATTTTTAACACACTGCAAGTATATAGCAAAAATTACACCCAAAACTATATTCTGCTACTCCTTCCAAGTATGGCGATACCACGTGTGTGACACTTTTACACAGCCTGGCCACATACAGAGGCCCAACATGCAGGGAGCACCAACAGATGTTCTAGGGGCATCAATTTCAAATCTAATTTGACTACCTATTACACTATTGTGAGGCACTGTACTGGCACTGATGGGCGCTGTAGTGGCATGGATGTGTCACGAATGAGAACTGATGAGGTATGGATGAGCATAAATGAGCACGAATGGGGATGGATGAGCCGTGGATGGGGGTGACTGAGCATGGATGGGGATGGCTGAGCACGGATGGGGATGGCTGAGCACGGATGGGGATGGCTGAGCACGGATGCATGGCTGAGCACAGGAGCATGGATGAGCACGGATGCATGGGTGAGCATGCATGGATGGGTGAGCATGGATGGATGGGTGAGCACAGATGGATGGCGGAGCATGGATGCATGGCTGAGCACAGATGCATGGGTGAGCATGCATGCATGGGTGAGCACGGTTGCATGGGTGAGCACAGATGGATGGTGGAGCATGGATGCATGGGTGAGCACGGATGTATGGGTGAGCACGGATGGATGGGTGAGCATGCATGGATGGGTGAACACAGATGCATGGGTGAGCATGCATGCATGGGTAAGCATGGATACATGGGTGAGCACAGATGGATGGTGGAGCACAGATGGATGGCGGAGCACGGATGCATGGGTGAGCATGGATGAACACGGATGCATGGGTGAGCACGGATGAGGCTGGATGGGTGAGCATAGATGCATGGGTGAGCATGGCTGGATGGGTGAACATGGCTGGATGGGTGAGCACGAATGCATGGGTGAGCATGGCTCATTTGATGGAGCAATCACGTGGTAAACGGCCACTGCGAGCTGCCATTTACCGCGATCTGTGATGCGCCGGGTCTCAGGGACCCGGTGATCACAGATGCTCCCGGGTGCGCACGATTCTGGGAGGACATTATAGTACGTCCCAGAACAACTGATCCACCTTGCGGCCATGTTTCTATATGACACGGTCGGCAAGTGGTTAAACTGAATGGGTTTACAATCACTTTAGCTATTTAACTATGCCGGTTACACTTAGGGGGGTTAACTTAAAAGATGACTTTACTAAAAGTTGTCCTTTTAAGGAACCAAAATGCCCTCTACTAAACTAGTGTGAATCACAGTGAAATATTAATGAAACAAAATATATTTATATCACTGCTTCTATTGCTATCCAAATACCTGGGAGCATTCCTTCTTTTAAGATAGTGGGTGGAGCCATGCAAAAACAATCCTATATGCACTGCAGGTTTACGACACAAATACAGCCTAATGTCACAGAGTATTTTATTCTAAACTGCATATAGCTGCATACATTTTATGTGGTTATTATCACACCACAAAATGAGAATATGTGGGGGTGAGGGGCTACAAAAACAGATAAAGAATAATAGTATACACTATACATGCATTGTTAACAACATTTCTTTAAACGGTGTTATTGGTATTTGAATTGCATGAAAAAATAGCAAAGCAGGTTGTTTTAAATTATATTTGCTAATTTAAGGTTATTTTAAGCAATATCAAGCATAGATGAATTAATTATAACATGTAGCAATAACATATATTCTCCTATTAATATACTGTTTATGTCATTTCCAGATTATCCTTCATGGCAGCTTTGGGCTTATCCAACCACCCCAGTTCTATGTATATTTATCAGTTCCTGCTATGGTCTTTATTGGGGACAGTTTAATAAGTCTAAGCAGAAAAAAGAGAGAAATTAGTGTCATAAAAGCAGAACTGCTTCCATCAGGTACTTCTGATAATTGTTAATAACAAAGTTAACTATGCTACTGCTAATACTATGGTATTATAGGGGTTTAAATATTTATAGTATACAACATGCACTATATTACCAAAAGTATTGGGATGCTTGCCTTTAAAACTTAAAACTTTTAAACGTTAATGGCATCCCAGTCTTAGTCCATAGGGTTAAATATTGAGTTGGCTCACCCTTTGCAGCTATAACAGCTAGAGGCTGTTGGATCAGTGCACAAAGCAAGGTCTGTAAAGACATGGATGAGCAAGTTTGGGGTGGAGAAACTTGACTGGCCTGCACAGAGTCCTGACCTCAACCTGATAGAACACCTTTGGGATGATTTAGAGCGGAGACTGTGAGCCATACCTTCTTGTCCACATCAGTGCCTGACCTCAGAAATGGGCTTATGGAAGAATGGTCAAACATTTCCACAGACACACTCCTAAACCTTGTGGACAGCCCTCCCAGAGTTGAAGCTGTTATAGCTGCAAAGGGTGGGCCAATTCAATATTGAACCCTATGGACTAAGACTGGGATGCCATTAAAGTTCATGTGCGTGTAAAGGCAGGTGTCCCAATATTTTTGGTAATATAATGTATATGCATTTATTCAATAAAAAAAACATAGAACTATAGACAACAGGACAACTACATCATGTCACATTTCCCAATGCCTGGAAACCCACATCATAAGGTCTTACCAGCTGCAAAACAACAGATACAATCCAGTACAGTGTCCACTATGTACTAATATACAAAAAACTTTTATGGCAATAGAATAGGACAGTCAACTTTTTCAAATAAACATCTCTATGACAGAACAGATTTCTAAATATCAACTAAACTTCAGTCTAACAGATGAAATATAAATATGTGAGCTGTTAAATGAGTTTGAAATTCTGCTCAGCCAGTTTAATGATTCAATCTTCACAGCCTCACTACATAACCAAGTCCTGAACCTCTCTGCTTACCACACTGCAGTTAAGCAATGTAGTTGGTCTTGGACCTATTGAAGGCTGTAACTGTACAATGAAGAGGCAGCTACAGCACAGGGATGAGACCATTTCCATGCCATTTCCTTCTTTAAACAAGGTTAATATGCAATGTGCAAAGCAGTAAAGTCTGTTTGATTCTGACTAGTAGCCCTCCCTCTCCTAGTCTGAGTTTTATCAAGACAGAGTTGAGTATTAATGATGGTTTTATGTAAAATGCATTTCAGTAAGGGTTCATTCATACTAGCAGCCATGCTGAATGCAGAGCTGCAGGTGTGCACTTGGAAGTGCCACTATGCAGATCCCTGTGCATCACCCTGTTCACTTATTATAATTTTTTTTTCATTAGTACTTTTATTGAAATGTCATATTCATTCAGTTCTATTGAATGTAGTGCAAAGTGATGCAGCGGATTGTGTTGCATCATCTACTGCATGCCGTACTTCTTTCCAGGGCTTCACAGGGCACAGTAACGTGTTGTGGGGGTATGAACTGGCCTCATAGGGAAGAAGCCTTTTTGCCTTGTCTGCAATTGGTATTGAACTGGGCAAGGATGTCCAGCACAGTCCCAATGCATCTGGTGTGAACAAGCCCTTACCGAATGCATAAATAAATTAAATCGCTTTTGGGGTTTAAAGTCTAACTGCAAGCATCATTCTGTCCAAAACTAAAATAAAATACCTTACCTGTGATTTTTACTCACTCAATATGCTGTTCTTGTTTCACTTGTTCCACAGATGTCACTTTTCTTAGATTTCAGCGCCCCAATGACTTTGAATACAAATCTGGACAGTGGGTAAGAATAGCCTGCTTGTCACTAGGAACCCATGAATATCATCCCTTCACATTAACTTGTGCTCCGCATGAAGATACACTGAGCCTGCATATCAGAGCTGCAGGACCATGGACAACTCGCCTGCGTGAGATGTATTCTCCACAGAGCATCGCAGAGCTTGGTAGTTATCCAAAAGTAAGCTATGTTTAACTATTTTTTTCCCATAAAGATTTTATTGGGAATAAAGGAAAATCTGTCCAATGAGTTGTATTACATAATCAAAGAACATAGAACATGAATGGTACAAGACGTGTTACTTAGACAGTAAATCCTACTGGAGAGCTGACAAGGTATCCATATATAAAAGTGAATAGAGGGTAACTTGTCAACTTCTTATTGAATTACAAAAATTTCTGAATATAAAATATGGATGTTGAGGCCTATGGGTAGTGTGTCTAGGGGGTCCAAATAGCTCCTTGTAGACATCCTGAGTAGTGTTGAGCGAACCCGGACTGTAACGTTCGGGTCCGTACCGAACTTTCGGGTGTCCGTGGCACGGACCCGGACCCGGACATTTCAAAAATCGTTCGGGTTAGATAAGTGAAAATATATACCTATGGAACAGTCGAGAGGTCATCCTAAATGACAGATTCATTGTGCAGAACATGGTAAGTACAAGATACAAGAAACTAATACATTATGTTGAGTAACCTGTCTAAAAGGAAATAAGGGTTATTTTAGAAATACCCTTTTTTTATCAATTTGTATCGAATGAAAACCTATTGATGGTTCGAGACGCTACGAGACACCTCTTATGTAGAGTGCGTCCGCTCAACAGGTACCAGGACGTCGAGACTATACGTCCGAGTCACATAGAAGTACGCCTCGTGTTCAATTACACTTCCCTACTATAAGTACCCAAGGATCACTGTTCGTCCGATAAGAATGG
>BLSH010163322.1:408797-439831 GCA_018402905.1 Glandirana rugosa
CCCGAAAACAGTTTGCTGAAGACAAGCAGACTAAAAGACATGAATTACAGGAACCATGTCCTGTGGTCTGATGAGACCAAGATAAACTTATTTGGTTCAGACGTTTCAAGCGTGTGTGGCGGCAACCAGGTGAGGAGTACAAAGAAAGGTGTGCCTTGCTTACAGTCAATCATGGTGGTGGGAGTGTCATGGTCTGGGGCTGCATGAGTGCTGCCGGCACTGGGGAGCTACAGTTCACTGAGAGAACCATGAATGCCAATATGTACTGTGACATACTGAAGCAGAGCATGAACCCCTCCCTTGGGAGACTGGGCCTCAGGGCAGTATTCCAACGTGATAATGACCCCAAACACCCCTCCAAGTCTACCACTGCCTTGCTAAAGAAGCTGAGGGTAAAGGTGATGGACTGGCCAAGCATGTCTCCAGACCTAAACCCTATTAACCATCTGTGGGGCATCCTCAAACGGAAGGTGGAGGAGCGCAAGGTGTCTAACATCCACCAGCTCTGTGATGTCGTCGTGGAAGAGGACTCCAGTGGCAACCTGTGAAGCTCTGGTGAACTCCATGTCCCAGAGGGTTAAGGCAGTGCTGGAAAATAATGGTGGCCACACAGAATATTGACACCAAGGGCCCAATGTGGACATTTTCACTTAGGGGTGTACTCACTTTTGTTGCCAGCAGTTTAGACATTAATGGCTGTGTGTTGAGTTATTTTGAGGGGACAGAAAATTTACACTGTTATACAAGCTCTACATTCACTACTTTACATGGTAGCAAAGTGCCATTTCTTCAATGTTGTCATATGAAAAGATATAATAAAATATTTACAAAAATGTGAGGGATGGTACTCACTTGTGTGAGATACTATATATACGATATATATATAGATACAATCAGCACAACCTCCAAAGTGTGTAAATAAAATAATAAAACTATACAAATTATATATTAACAATAATCGTCTCCATATAAATATTTTTGTGAAACCTCAGTCTCAAAATATTATTAAACAAATGAAAAAAACATTTTTGGTGAGCCAGTTGCAAGCTTTCTTTCCGTACCGCTGGAACTCCTCCTCCCTAGACTATCTTGGTGTCAAGCTAACCCCCCCCCAATACTAATCCCTCTTTGCTGCCAATTACTATCCCTTAATACAATCGCTTACATCCCTAAGGCATACTTGGAGGTTTCCCCCCTTATCTTGGGTAGGCCACATATACGCGGTCAAAATGAACACCCTCAAAGTTCTCTATTATTTCGGTACCCTCCCAGTCCATGTCCCCTCCTTTTTTGCGCCTATTGCAGAATAGGATATTATCATTCATCTGGGCTTACAAGCGTCCCTGAGTTTTGCGTTCCACCCTTTACAGACACAGACTACGAGGAGGGCTTGGGGTCCCTAATTTAACCAAATATTATCAGGCGGCCCAGATTTCCCAACTGACCTCAGACATTCTGCTATGGGTGCTTCTTTAACTCCCCAACTGTGCCCCAATTCAACTTTCAGCTTTTCTGTGGCTCCCCCATAATTTTTGCCCGCATTCTCTTAGCCCCCTAATGTGCCACATCTTAAAACTTTGGGACTCCGTCCGTTACTCTCGCTATTTGATGTTCCCTTTTCTCCCATTCCTCCCTCTTTTCAATAACCCTCTGTTTTCACCGGGCCTTGATCAACCGAGCTCCTTCTCTTGATTGTCTACTCATGGATTTACAGAGGTCCACCATCTTCTTACGTCCCACACCCTCCCTCCTGGCCATCTTTCCAAGATACCCACAAGGCCCCCCGACTGAATTTTTTTGCTCTGCTCAACTATGCCATTGGGTCCTACCGCTGAGATGTAACTTGTCCTATCCCTTCCAGAAAACGCTCTTCGAGCACCTCTGCCTCCATTCCCCTGGTGCCCCTGGGGCTATCTCAATGATTTACTCTTCCTTAAACACTATAGACTCTCCTGCGGCTGCGTCTTACAAGTTGCGGTGGGAACAGGACTTGGGGACTCCTATTGCTCCAGAGGAATGGAACAAGGCCTGGTCTTCCGTGGCTAAGAGCTATTTCAACACAGCTACCCTAGAGGCTGCCTACAAAGTTCTTTTGCAATGGTATTGGGTCCCGGCCTGGATAACAAGCTTAAATTCATTATTCAGCGACCGATGCTTTAGAGGATGTAGCCAATGAGGGGATGTGGTGCACGCCTGGTGGTCCTGCCCCCGCCTAGGGTGTTTGGTCACCTAAACTCCCTATTCCATGTACCCATACATAGGGAAGCCAAAAAAAACTGCCCTGTTGCACTGCCCAATTTAGGGGTTGTTCTCCTATCAACAGACTCTCTGTTCTGTTTGCCATGGTAAAGAGCACCCTAACCAATCTCATGATCAGTGAGAAAATGTCAAGTATTCTTAATGATTCCCACTCTAAATTTCTCAAAGTTTGGTCACCTTGGTGGTCCTATGCTCTCCCCACTTTGAATCCAAACAATCTGGGTCTCTCGTAAGAACTAACCAATTTCTTTTCCCTCCTGCAAGACTTCTCCCTCTCCCCCCCTTCCCCCCTCAACACCCCTCCTAGTTCTCTCGTCTCTGTCCTCTTCTCTCCCCCTCTTTCCTTCTTCTCTCTCTTCACTACTGGGTCCGTGCTCTTGGCCACTCTCGGTCTCTTCAGCCCTGGGGGGATCTCGAGCCCTTCGGGCCTATTTTTACTGACAGACGGCCACTTGTGCTAGACCCTAAAACTTGTGCTTGTTTTCCTCCTTTTTTCTTTTTCGCATCTTACCACAGATGGCTCACCCCAATATGAGCCAGGATTGCCCAACAAACCAGTACATGCATTACCTTTCACTGTAAATCAGTGCACCTGTAAGCCAGGCCCCTGTTAGATGGCCCTTAGAAACCTCCATGGACCTATGGTTCACCCCACTAGGTCGCCCAGTGGACAATTATCACTCACAAAAGTTTTTGATCAGACTTCTTAGCCCATACCTTTCTGTTATATCCATTGTGCTGTACCCCTGCGTGGGTGAACATTTGTCAAGTTGTTATATTTATTAAATATTGTACCAGAAAAAGTCATTTCAAGTCCAAAACAATAGTATATAAAGCAATTGTTTGTAAAAAAAACATCCTTGTACCTGGAGGTCTTAACATTGAATGATTTATTAGTAATAGTTAGAATAAAATATGGGTACATTAGAGTTTTAATTAACTGACCATAGGAGGTATTAATTTAATGTCAATGTTTTATACATAATTTATTTTATTTATTTTACATCTAGATTTATATTATTTATATACATATTGAGAGGGATCAATTACATATGTGTATTTGGATGCATATGTTCAGGTGTATTATTTACATACATGTGTGGATTTGTATTAACATAGGTATTGCATTTAAATGTGTTTGTATATACCCATTTGAGTATAGATATTGGCATTCATAATGAGCTATGTGTTTTATGATATTTACAAAACAAAAGGTTCTGTGTTTTTTTATATATGATAACACCTTGAATAATGTGATAATCGCCACATCCTAAAAGAATACAGAAAAAAAAGAACAGAGTTTTGGCGGGACTGTATAGGCAATGGTCGCACAAATAAGGCATAGATATAAAAAATAATTTTATTGAAATGTAACATATAAAATCTTGGGGAAAGGAATACATTTACATATGCAATGTATAAAAGACACATCAAAGTAACAATGAGTTGCATGAGTTGCTTCCAACGTTTTGACTGAAACCAGTCTTCATCAGGGATTTAGAGCTAACATACAACAGCAATGTTTTTCTAATATTGAAAAGATAAGAACAGTTAGTGTTAAATAGCATATATATAAGTTTACAATATTAGATAATTCAACAATCAATATATAACAAAATACTTTGACCTGGAAGATGACTTACAGTGTCAGTGAGTAAGCACAAAAAGCCGATAAGAGTCTCAGAGAGAGCCCCCCCACTACCATCGTCACATGTCCCATGGAGGCACACTGGAAGGGATCCCAGAGGTCTGATTGATCAAGGGAGGATAGGGAGATCTAAATTTAATAGAAACACAAATAACATTACACACTCATGGGTGGTTGTGTGCGTTGTCTCTCTTCAAACTTATGTGATCATTTAGTTCCTTTAGTGTCCTATGGAAAATGAATACCGTATATACTTGGGTATAAGTCGAGTCTTTCAGCCCATTTTTTGTGCTGAAAAAGACCCCCCTCGACTTATACCCGAGTCAGTGTCTGTGGTGATCAGTAGTTTCACATTAAACAGAGCCGTGCTGCTTCTAAGAGCCGTTCTGTGCTTTGTAAGTGTGACTAATCACATTGGAATGCAGAGAATGCTGAGAGAGATGTCAGATTCTCAGCTTGATGTCGGGAGGTGGGCGGGACAAGCTGATGCTAGCTGTTCAGTCCCGCCCACCTCCTGATCTCCGTGAAGAGCTGCAGCTCTCTCTCTGCATTCTCAGCATTCTCTACATTCCAATGTGTTTAATCACACTTACAAAGCACAGAACGGCTCTTAGAAGCAACACAGCTCTATTTAATGTGAAACTAAACTACCTTACTCATTCCTTATGTGTTCTGGCTACAGTCTCTGTGTCCTGGCATTAAAATCCCTGTGTCCTGGCATTAAAATCCCTGTGTCCTGGCATTAAAATCCCTGTGTTCTGGCACCCTGTCCCTGTGTTCTGGCACCCTGTCCCTGTGTTCTGGCACCCTGTCCCTGTGTTCTGGCTCCCTGTCCCTGTGTTCTGGCTCCCTGTCCCTGTGTTCTGGCTGCTGCATTTCACACCCTAGGCTTATACGCGGGTCAATAAGTTTTCCCATATTTTTTGGGCAAAAGTAGGGGGGTCGGCTTATACACGGGTCGACTTATACGCGAGTATATACGGTACTTGAAACATTTTTATTAACCAAATGTTTTGTACAAACAATGATTTAGCAGGTAGCTGTTATGTTAATTATTGTTAGACTTTTTTTTGCATTTTACAAACAAAAATCATATCTCTCTATAGATATATTTAGATGGACCTTTTGGTGAAGGGCACCAAGAATGGAACACATATGAAGTATCTGTGCTGGTTGGAGGGGGAATAGGTGTTACTCCTTTTTCCTCGATTCTTAAAGATTTGGTGTTCAAATCATCTGTGAATACAAAGATAATGTGCAAAAAGGTAAGAGAAACAATCTTCTCACCACCTATATCCTAAATAGATATTTTAACTTGACCAACAGAGGGAAGAGTAAAAGTCTTTACTGCTTTTTAGTCAAACACTTCTTGGATAAGGCACTTTTTGGCACTTTCGTTACTATATAAAGCATTGAAAAGATCAGGTGGCAAAGCACTTTCAACCTTTATCATTTTAGAACAGAGATAAGCATGGTACAAAATGATGAAAAAAATTATTTAGCTAATGGTGAAAGGTCTGGGGGATAAAACATATCAAGAGCGACTTCAGGAACTTAATATGTACAGTCTGGAGGAAAGAAGGGAGAGGGGAGACATGATTGAAACCTTTAAATACCTCAAGGGGGTGAATAAGGTTCAGGAGGGCAGTCTTTTCAATATGAAGCCAAAATCAAGAACACGGGGACATGACCTCAAACTAACTGGGGGGAAGTTCAAAACTAATCTTAGAAAGTATTATTTTACTGAAAGGGTGGTTGATGATTGGAATAAACTACCAACAGAGGTTGTGAGACAGTCAACAGTAAATGGCTTCAAACATGCTTGGGATAAACATAAATCCATAGTCAGACAACAAGGTTAATGTAAAAAAATAAATAAATAAATAAATAAATAAAATAAAAAGGGGCAGACTCGATGGACTACTCAGTCTTTTTCTGCCGTCACTCTTCTATGTTTCTATGTTTTTATGATGAAAAAAAAATATTTAACCGATTCCCACCCACGCTATAGCCGAAACACAGCTACAGTGCGGGCTTACTTTGCCGGGAGGACATCCATGGATGTCCCCCCTTGATTGCTCTGCCCACGCGCCCCCAGCACGTCAGACACAGCTGATCACAGATCAGGGTAAAGGGCCAATCACAGAAGCCCTTTACCAAAAGGGCTTCCCAACTGATCATGATCAAACCACAAGCCGGTTATCGGCATTCCTTTCCTCACACTGATAGGCAAGGCACAGACAAGCAGCACACACACCTGGGTGGTGTCTTAATCTGTGATGAGGGGGGCGCACTGGGAGATTCTGACGCTTCTCCTGCCTAACAGGAGTGCCTGTCATTCTCCCTCCTGTTACTGCAAAATGTATCGGCTTGTTCTCCTGCCCGGCCAGGTCACTTCAGTCTTCCTTGTCACCACTTTGTCGTCTCACTTCCAGCATTCGAGCATGTCTCTTTACCATCCCTGCACAATCGTAAGTCAGCACCGATTCTCCTGCTCCTCTCTGCTGTTCACATTCTATTAGCTGTCCCGTCCATAAATCTGCACTGCATATCCTGCAGATTCTGGTCTCCTGCCCCCATAATGTAGCCTTAGCACTTTCTTTACAGTCCTTGCTCTTCATTAAAAAATACTCTTACTAGCCAGACCCCCGCCTATCCACTGTTTCTTATCTTTAATTATCTCTAATAACCAGTGCACCACAGTTTGGCCGCAGTGTGTTTGTATGTGTGGTTTACCTGTGGTTTTAGGTACGCTTCCATTGAATTCTGTTACACAGTGCGTTTTCATGAAAGCGCATCAAAGTCTTGCATTCCGCTTCTAAAACCGCAGGTGAACCACACATACAATCACACTGTGGTCAAACCACAGTGCACCAGCCAGGTTCAAATCTTTCCATGTCAGCCACATAATTGTGGTTTTCCTGACACACACAGCAACACACTGTTCATTAGTAGACATATGTGAGCCCACTATTTGTTAATGGCACCCACACACATCTGCTAACACATGCATTTTCACAGGTGGGTGGGGTTAAGGGTGGGGTTGAGGGCAGAGTTGGGGGGCCCCATTAGGTAGGCTGTGCCCCATGATTTCTAACAGCGGCCCTGTGTACAGAGATATGGGCTGTGTTCCCTTTTCTATTGTGTCACTGGAGCTACAAATGATGCAAAAATTCCCCAGTGGAGATGCAGACAGCAATAAAAACTTGATGGAGGTTTAAATGATTTCCCGTTCCATCTGAAATTAAAATAGTTTTGTCAGAAGTTTTGTTTTCACCATTTAGGCTCCATTCACACTAGTGCGTTTTTTTATGCATTTTGCAATTTGCAGAAATGCAGGGAATTTTTTCAACATTGGTTCCTATGGAACATGTTCACATCAACGCTTTTTTGTGCCTCTGCGTTTTTGGAAAGGGTCGGGGGCTTTTTTTTCATGCAAAAAGGAGCATTGTGCATGTAATAGACTTCAATGGGCAAGCATGAAAAACGCAAGTGTTGCGTTTTTACCGCGCTTTTGCTGCGTTTTGCGCTTTAAATCTGCCTAGCAACAAAATTTTCCCAAAAATAAAATAAAATATAAAAAAATGAAGTATAAATAAAATGCAAACCACGGCAAAAACGCGGAAAAAGTGGTAAAAACGCAGTAAAAAAACACGGAAAGCACAGCAAAGAGCAGTGAAAAAACACTGAAAAGCAAAATGCATTGATGTGAATCAAGCCTAACAGTTATTTGTTTAACTACTCCCAGGACTTCAAGTAAATTGTTCTGAGCTTGCTGAAACCTCTTGGCCAGTTTAAGCCTGATTCACAACTATGCATTTTTAATGCTTTTTGCATTTTGCGGATTTGCACTACAGAACGTGTTCCATAGGAAACCATGTTAAATGGACTGTAGTGCAAGTCTGCAAAATGCAAAACGCACTAAAAATGCATAGGTGTAAATCAAGCCTTAAGCCTGATTCACACCTAGGCAGGTTGCAGTTTGCATATTCCATGTGCATTTTGTGTTTATAAATACACGTTTCTGATGCATTGAAGTCTATGGAACCAAAAACCACAAAAAAATCCCTGGCCCTTTCCATAAAATGCACAGATGTGAACTACATCCGTAGGAAACCATGTTAAATGGACTGTATTGTGTTTCTGCAAAACTGAAAACACACTAAAAAATACATAGGTGTGAACCAGGCCTTCTGGCTTGATTCACACCTATGCATTTTTAGTGCTTTTTACAGATTTGCACTTCAGAATGTGTTCCATAGGAAACCATGTTAAATGGACTGTAGTGCAAATCTGCAAAATGCAAAAAGAGCTAAAAATGCATAGGTGTGAATTCAGCTTTACTCATTTTTATGTTAGCTAATCAGGCCTAAGGCCGGTTCACACCTATGCAGGTTACAGTTTGCCTATTCCAGGCGCATTTTGCATTTTTCAATACATGTTTTTGATCCATTCAAGTCCATGGAACCAAAAAACAGAAAAAAGTCCCTGGCCCTTACCATGAAATGTGCAGATGTGAATGCAGATGTAGGAAACCATGGTATATGGACTGTAGTGTGTTTCTGCAAAACTGAAAATGCACTAAAAAATGCATAGGAGTGAACCAGATCTAAAATCCAATTTGTCACTGTATAATATAACTACTACAATTTTTTTTTTGGGGGGGGGGGGGGGGAAACTAGGCTTTACTTTTGGCAATATATTCCTGCAAAATTAGTTGTTTTCTATGCAATTTATAGGCAACAGCGTGTATAAAATTTTTAAAAAGTTTTTTTATTTGCTATTTTTGACCAGTACAAAGCAAAAAATATCTCCCTTAATTTGCACTTCAAGAGTAACAAAAAACTTTCAAAGTGCAGAGCAGCTGCACTATAATTCAATAAATACTCTCAATAAAATAAAAAAATAACTTCCACAGTTACAAAATGATCATTGAATTGCGCAATAACTATGCAATGGAATCCTTAGATATAAATATGTATCCATAACATAAAATACGCCAAGTGAAATGAATTAGATTAATAATTAATACATACAATAAAAGCAATATTGTGACGTGCTTATAATGAAATCCTTGTGATATGACACAAATATAATTAATTAAACAAAATTCATTGGATAAACTTATATAAATTAAACAAAATTCATTAGATAAACTTATATATCAAATGTGTTCAGGTATGATGTCTTGAACATAAGTGTGCACTCTGTGCTCCAGTGGCTACCACCCATAAGACAGAAACTCACCAGATTGGACTTCCTTTCTATTTCTAGATCTGCACTGCAGGCATTTAACTCCAGATGGTAAGCTGATCCTTACAGGTTTCTCTTTATTCTCTTGTAGCACCCCCATAGTATATGTGCTTTACTTTTGACTGTACGTGCAGGCCTGAATATTTTGATCTGGACTAGGAGTGGCTCAGGGAGGGGCTGGAGATAGAGGGAAGGAACACTCCTTGGAGATTCCTCCCCCTTGAGCTTGGAAAGTTCTGGAAAGGGGGATGGAGGAGGAGGTGTCACTTCCTGATGTATGACAAGGAGCCCTGACCAATCCACAGGCTGGATTGGTATGGGGCAGGCCTCTTTCAATACAGCAATCTGCCAGCAGGTGTCAGGAGAGTTTCGGGTGGAAGAGTGAGGATGTAGTCAGGAGCTGCGGAGCAGGCCTCACCCGGGAGGGGATCCCCCTTCTGGGGGGGGGGGTTGAACCTGAGGCCTGGGGCATGGGTGCAGCCAGGAGCGGGGATCGGCTCCTGGAGTGGCACAGGGGAAGCAGGAGAGCAGCTGAGGTTTACATCGAAGGAGACTCTTTAAAGGAATCCACCATAAAGTCAGTGAGTGGCGGTCCTTGTTTCTGAGGTAAATGTCCATGGCGCAGCACAGCTTGCAAATGTCTGAAGAGAATCCTGTTCAGCAAGCCTGTATACAAAGCATTTTGGAAAATATTGATTAGGTTTCTAGAGCCCCCTCGGCAGCCAATACCTCCAGTCTGGAAGTGATGGTGTTTTGAGGAGCTCCTGTGGATTATCTACATGGTACCCACTGCATATTGAACACAGAGGTGGAAGCCGGACATCATCCTAGCTGGGGACACCCCACACACGCCTGATTGATTTGCTGGTCGTATGACCTTGTAAATCCAACTGCTCTGGTAAGCATCCAATTTGTCAACTTTGGTCTGTCACAGCACCGTGGAGTCACTGATTTTGGATTCATGTTACTCGTTTCACCTATCAACACATCTGGAATTTCCCTTTTTTTTCTTTTACTTTCCTTTAATTGGGACTGTATTTGAAAGACTTTATTTTTGTTCAATATTTATTGTTTGCACTATTCATTTGCACTTGTACAAGTGTGTGGAGACTGGATCTCACCGCAAACCTTATCTAAGAACCCACTCCATTGTGTTTATTTAATTATCCATCCATATTGTCTGCTTGGATACAATAAGTTATCACTTTAAGCGCAACACTATTTATATATATATTTTTTATACACATTGGGTGGCATGGTAGCGTGTATCTAATTGCGGCTATGAGAGGAGGCATAGGTTTTTTATATCAATAAAGAGTATGCTTTATTTATGGAATTACACTGTAGAGTTCCCCCCTTTTTTATTGCATACCATCCTGATGAGACCTTTGGTGGAAAAGAGTTTAAGAGAATAAAGAGCAAACTGTAAGGATCAGCTTACCATCTGGAGTTAAATGCCTGCAATGCAATCTGGTGAGTTGCTGTCATATGGGTGTTGGCCACTGGAGCACATTTATATTAGACATGTGCGGTTCATTTTGTTCCGAATTAAAATTCGGACTAATTTTCATTTTTCGGATACTCTGAAGTATCCGAATTTCTGAATGACAATAGTATAGAATTTTAACGAATCCGAAATAATGAAAGAAAAAATTTGGACGTAATTCGAATTCGAATAAATTTCGAATCGTTTTTGAATACTTTTCGAATTCAAAAAGTTTTCAAATTCGAATAGTTTTCAAATCCTAATAATTTTTAAATTTGAATTTGAAAAGTCCTCAAATTTGCATAGTTTTCCAATTTCCAAAGAGAACAAAATAGAATTGAAAACAAAAGTATAGAACAGAAAAAAAAAACAATAGACTAGAAAAGACTATAACAGAAAACAAAAGAATAGAATACAACAGAGTTAAAACAGCTCTGTTCCACTCCACCACATTATATTCTTTCATTTTCTGTTATATTCCCCTCTATTGTATTATATCTTTTTCCATTACATTCTTCAACTTTCCACTCCACCCCATTCTCCTTGGAAATTGGAAAACTTTTGGAATTTGAAAACGGTTTGAATTTGAAAACAATTCGAAATTGATTCGAAAACTTTTCAAATCGATTCTAAAACAAAACAAATTCCAAAAAATAATTAAACAAATGAAACTAATCTAACTAAACTAATTTATGAAAATAACGAAACAAAACAAAACTAAACAAATCTTTTCGCTCTGCACATGTCTAGTTTATATATACATAAGAAGACACAATAGGACTTCCGGTTCCGGCGCTCCATGCCTTAGCTGCACGCTAGGGCAGCTCCCGCAGTGAAGCCTCAGAATCGGCATTTAAAGCCTGCACAGACCCCTTGCCTCTACCCCCGTGCACCGGAGACTCCCTAGGAGTATCATGGATCGGTACCTTGACAAAGCACCATTCCAATCGGCGCAGACACAGTGGATGCCAGAGGACATGGACCAGGCCGCTCAGCCTGTCTTGGCGGTGGCGCTGGTGCTGGAGACAGGAGACGGCTCTCCCCCAGCAACACACAGGCAAGACGACCACGCCACAGAACTCATAGCACAAGCAGTGGCGGCTCTCCTGACCCCAATGATCATGGCCTCTGTAGAACGAGCGGCACAGGCTGGAACGGCGCAGATACACAAAGACTTAAAGGAACATGCGGCCAGGCTACAAGAGGCCGAACAACGCATTGCGCGTGTGGAGGAGGAATTGTACCAGATGCAGGACTCGGACCTAGCGCAGGACAAACAAATCAAATTAATCATCGAAAAACTCGAGGATCTCGAGAATAGGTCCAGGAGGAGTAACCTCCGATTTATAGGGGTCCCTGAATCTCTTCCATCTGGGGAACTACCAAAGTTTTGCGCAACCAAAATACCAGAAGCCTTAGGCCTCAAAGGCCCTTTCCAGGTCGAACACGCGCACAGACTGGGCCCCCTGACATCCGATCACTCCTCTCCACGACCGTTAATTGCCAAATATCTAAATTATACAGAAAAACACGCCATCCTGCAAAAATTTCGGCAATCCAAAGCCCTAACGATCGATGGCACAAAAATCCTAATTTTTGCTGATTATTCAGTGGCGGTAGCAAAAAAGAGGAAGGCATTCCAGAATGTTTGCTCGGAACTTTACAAAAGAAACTTAATGTTTACCCTGGTGTTCCCAGCAATTCTCAGAATCAAGGCACCCAACGGCGAATAATTTGCTTTTCATACCCCCTCAGAGGCAGACCACTTCCTGCGCTCCCTGGACCCCACTTCATATGCTGTAGCGGCCTCCAGGGAACATGGACTCGCCTCGTGGATCAAAGAAGCCCAAGAAAGGACTCTGCTAAAAGGCTTAAAACCAATGGCTTGAATCGCATGGAACTTTCATAACAACACCGCCTCAAATCTGCAACAGAAGGAGTTTTCTCACTCTCCGTTCACACAGATGAGTATTCCACCCTAACACAACCTGTTGGACCTAAGGTCTGGAACTTGTGTCTTTATTGTTTGTTCATCCTAGTCAGGCCTCTGGTCTACCCGTTCTACAAATTGTTTTGCTCCTTTTTCCCTTCTGTACAACAGAAGGGAGACAGGAAAACCTCTTTAAGGCGTCAATATTATGCCTATTTTCACTTTCTCTCATCAGACGCAAACGCTCAAGGCCGTATAGTTACGATACATATTAAACGGGGCATAAGGACCTTAACATCACCAGTGTATATGCACCAAATAGTACGGGAACCCAGTTCTTTACAGACCTCTCCACTTAAAACACCCTCACACACCTCATGTAGTAGGAGATGATTTCAATTGTCTCATGCACCCAACGGAGGACAAATCCTCCCCCAGGATTATCCAGGATTGACTACCTCTTTAGTACTGAATCCTTACTGTCGCAGGTGGCAAGTACAGACATACATGAAATGGCCATATCAGATCATACCCCCATTTCAATGACTACAACCCCCACCCAAGTGTACGCCTATGGCGCTTCCCATCTATTTTTGCAAACAACGCAGATTTCCATACATATATCTCCAAGGCCTGGGAAGACTATACTCTCACAAACACTGACCATCAATTTAACCCCAATCTTTTCTGGGAGGCTAATAAATCATTCCTCAGGGGCAAAATAGGCTCATATTCTGCCTTTTTTTAAAAAACGGACGCTGACCAAATATAGAGAGGCTAGCTTGCGTCTCAAATCAGCCCAACACACACTAGCCTCTTCTAATACCCAGGCAAATAGGGAAATCTGGCAAACAGCCAAACGACACTTTGACCACTGGGTGGACACACTGGAACTCTCTCGACGAGCACTATCAGATGCACCGTACTACAAATTTGGCAACAAGGCGGGCAAACTCTTATCTAGACTATGCAAAGGTCCTCATAATCCCACAAACATCTCCTCCCTAAGAGACAAACAAGGAAAGGTACACTCCAACCCCCAAGATGTTGCCCAAACTATGCTGGACTTTTACTCTTCATTATATGCCCCGGATTCTATAAACTCCCCCAAAGCACAAACATTTCTAGACTCTCTCAACCTACCACAAATTTCCCCACAGCAACTACAATTCTTAAACTCCCCGACATCCAACAAAGAGCTACTCGAGGCTATCCAAAGCACTTCTCCCAACAAAGCACCCAGCCCGGACAGCCTCACTGGCGAGTTCTACAAGTCCCTGAAGGATATTTTATCCCCCACTCTACTCACAGTCTTAAATGGCATCTAGTCTGGGGGCCCATACATGCCCACCAGCCACCAAGCCATAATCAAACTATTAGACAAAAAGGGAAAGGACCTACTGGAGCCAGGCTCCTACCGCCCCATCTCCCTGTTAAACTTGGATGCCAAATTCCTTTCAAAAATTATAGCTGCCAGATTAGCAGACATTATCCCCTTTCTCATACACCCAGCTCAATCAGGCTTTATAAAAGGCAGAACAGCCACGCTAAACATCCTTAAAGTAATAACAGTACTAGAACACGCGAAAAACCATCCCAAGGAGCAGATAGCAATCATCACCCTAGATGCCGAAAAGGCATTTGACAACATAAGTTTTGAGTGGCTTTTCCTCGTCCTCAACAAACTTAACTTCCAAGGCCCCTTTATTCATCTAATTCACCAAATGTACGCCTCTCCTACTGCAAAAATTGTAACAGCTGGCATTTTGAGTGCAGAGTTCCGCTTATTCAAGGGCATGAGACAGGGTTGCCCACTATCCCCTCTTCTATTCAACCTGGCCATTGAACCAATATCTAGATTCCTACTATCCCAAGCCCTCATACATGGCGTGCGCGTTGGCGGCCAGGAACTTTGCGCTGCTCTTTTTGCAGATGACATACTTCCGGCCGCTGACGTGCACGCCATCAAGCAAATTTTTGACATCTTCAAAACGTATTCGGGACTTCGTATCAATTATTCCAAAAGTATAATTCTCCTTTTAGGAAACATTAAACACCCCACCTGGGCAAGTAGCTCTCCCTTTTCCCTGGCAAACTCCCACATCACGTACTTAGGCATAAACATAGGCAAAACTCCATCCTCTTTCTACTCCCTAAACTACCCAAATTTCCCAGGAGCTCAGTAGATGGATGGACCTTCCTCTTTCCCTTCTGGGGAGATGCCATCTGTTCAAGATGGTCAGTTTTGCCAGGCTCCTATACCCCATGCAGACGATTCCTCTATTACTGAAACACAAAGATACTCAAGATACTCAAAACCTCAATCCATCAATTACTAAATTTCTATGGCAGAATAGGAGACCGCATATTTCCCTGGCAAGACTACACTCCCCAAAAGGTGAAGGTGATGCAAATCTACCTAATATCAGGCTGTATAATTTAGCTTGCCTCCTGCGCACAGGTATAGACTGGATAAAAAGAACTTCAAGCTACTCAAAGTTCCAACTAGAAACAGATATGGTCTCTCCCTTCTCACTGGCCACCTTGCTTCACATGAAATGGCCCATGCTACCCTCTCATCTCCACCAAAACTCCATCCTCAGAGACACGATTATAGCATGGAGAGAGATAGGAAAAATCCAGAAACTGCCAACCTTTATCTCCCACTATCTACCAATTAGGGAAAACCCTAATTTTCCAGCAGCTCAAGACAGCCTTCTTTCCGCATATGGGAATCCCAAGGCCTCTCAAACTTCGCCTCTTTATATGGTCACAAAACGGGAAACTCAATACCGTTCCAAGAACTTGCGAAATTCTACCACCTGCCTCCTACACATGCCTTCCACCATGCTCAATGCCTCAGCTATATCTGGCTCACCCACGACAATCATCCCAAAACGTTCCAACCTTCATTCATAGATAAATTAATTGTGGAAGGATCCTTTTCCATCTCCAACATTTGCCAGCCTCTACTGAAAGCATCCAGTGCATCTGCAATGACCATTGTGTTGGCCAAGTGGTCCAAGGTCCTCCCCATTGAGGGGCTAGAAGAGAAACTGGCTGCTGGATATAATAGGGTGCTGCTCCACACCCCAAATGAAGCATGGAAGGAATCCCAACTAAAACTCCTGCACAGGGCTTTCATCCCCTACATCAGAGACAAAAACAATCCCGGAGCCTCATCGTGCCCACTCTGCTCTAGTGAAAGACCATTTCTCCTACACCACTTTTGGCTCTGCCCCCATGTAGCATCCTTTTGGGATCAAGTTATAACATACATAAGGGTCATCACTGACTTTCACATACCCAGAGATCCTATTATGATACTGTTCGGCTATTGGGATCACACAATCCAGCCGAGCTCCAATCACCGAACTATTACACTTTCCCTACCTTGGATACAAACAGTTCTCCTGGCAGCATGCAAGGTTATTTTAAAGAATTGGACCCGGTCACTGGGACCATTCATCACCCAAGTACAAAGAGACCTCCTCTGGCTCCTCTACATGGACAGACTAACAATGGATCCCTCTTCAAATCCTGCCAACAAGCCTTTCTACAACAAATGGGAACCTTACATGCTCAAAACCTTGTTGGCCAACGAACTGGAACAATTCCAAAAAACATCTCATCTCTATTATGACGGGCTCAAACATCTCTTCTACCACAAATACTAACAAAACCCCCTACCAGGGCTACGTCAACTGTATAAATGTCACTGGTAGTGAAGGGGTTAACCTGGGGGGCAATCTAGGGGTTAACTGTGTTCCCTAGGTGTGTTCTAACTATGAGGGGGCTGGGCTGTTAGGAGCATAAGAGATCTTACTGATCCCAGGGATAGGGATCAGTAGATCTCTTAGATGCTGCCTGACAGAGCGGGGAATCGCTGTGTTTACATCAGTGGTTCCACGTTTTTCTTGTGTCCTAAGCAATCGCGGCTCGCCAGCGGATATCGGGTCCCCCCTCCTGCAGAGTGTGGCAGGCATGAGAACTCCCGCCCGCTAGCCACTCATGCGCGAGCTGCTGTTTAAAGATGGCGATTCGCGGGTCGCTGCCACTTTGCAGCAGTAAAAGTATGTGAGCCAGTCGGGAAGCCGGTTCAGTTATTGAACTTCATTTAATTAAATTTATTTGTGTCATGTCATATAAGGATTTCATCATAAGCATGTCACACTGTTGTTTATGTAGCGGTACCTCCGTAGGGGCTGCTGAGTTTTGTGGTTCACCTGTCACCCTGCACAGCCTGGCATTCACCTCTCAGACACTCCAAGAAATAGAACAGTCCATGTAATTTGTTTTTGTGTTTTTATTGAGGGGATTGAACTTGGATGGGGTAAGGGAAATATGGGATGTCCAGTAGAATTTGTAGAACTTGCTTGGGACAACTATATACACTCTGGTATATACACTCCAGTCTTCACTCCAGCACAACTCTTGCTTCAGACTACTTTCCTCAGCTCCTCTCTACTCTTGCTGCAGACTATCACTCCTCAGCTCCTCCAGCACTTCTCTTTCTTGAGCTCCCAGGATCAGCTAGAACAAAATTGGTTAGGCCTAACACTGGCCCAGCCAGGCCACTAGATGGGCAGAACATCCACTGGTAATAACATCACTCACTCACTTCCTCAAGGAAGTACTAAAGAGCAGGTCCCCTGGTCAGACGTGCCTTCCCGCAATGTCACCTCTCCCTAATACTGGAAGTCTTGACGGAAGATCGTTTTGGTTCCTTGAATCAAATCTGGAACTTGTCATTAAAAACAGCCTTTATGCTGGCAATCACGTCAGGCAGAAGAATTTCTGAGCTCCATGCCTTAGGAATTGGGAGCGAACACATTTTGTTTTTTCCAGACAGAGTGGAGCTTCGACCAATTCGAGGCTTCACTCCACAGGTCACTTCAGCAAGCCACCTGAGACAACCTTGGGCCTTACCAGTCTTCTCAGACTCACAGCCAGATGTATTACAAAGCTTAGATATTTCCACAGTCCTGAGGACATATCTTGAAGCCACAAGAATTTCAGGATTTCTGACAGGCTATTTGTGATTCCATGGGGAAAAACAGAGGCAAAGAGGCCTCTAGCAGGACCCTTGCATCATGGATTGTCAAGCTGATACAGAAAGTTTACAGGGCTAGGAACATGGAACCTCTGACACAGATGAGGGCTCATTCTACAAGTGCAGTATCAGCCTCTTGTGAAGCAAGGGCAAATATTTCACTGGAAAGCATCTGCAGGGCTGCCACGTGGTCATCACAACATACATTCCTACGACATTACAAGTCTATCCAGGAGCCCTCACTATAGTAGAATTTGGGAGGAGTGCAGTCCAGGAAGCACTGTCTAAATAAAATTATTTGAAGCATTTCCCAGCCTTGTGAAGCTAGTTATTTATCATCTGTTTGCTGCCATGGAGGTGCCAGGAAAACAGAAAATTGTTTCATGCTTACCGTAATTTTCCTTTCCTGGTGCCAATCCATGGCAGCATAGACTCCCACCCTCGGTATTCTATGTTAAGGGGAATGTTGGGGGAGGGACTACATCTTTAATTTATGCTATTCACTGGTCCTCGGGGAGGAGTCGAGGGGGAGATCTTTCGTCTGTATGCTGCCATGGATTGGCACCAGGAAAGCAAAATAGTATGAAACAATTTTCCGTTTTTGTCACACTTGAAGCGTGAAATAAGGGAGATGTTTGTTTTGTAGTGGTCAAAAAATTGCAAAACATTTTCTACACCATTTCTATGCCATTAATTTGCACGTATTTATTTAAACGTAAAGCCTAGTTTTCCCCCAACAAAAAAATCAGTGTATTACTTTGTTATCTTAAACATTGACAAATTGGATTGTAGTTACAACATATGAATAAATGATCTATCAGATAAAAAAACACCCATCCACCACTGCACCAAATGACCATGAGACATGAAAATACGTTTGTAGCCGCCACTTTCAATAAATACAATAATGAACCTTATCACTTAAATGCAACACTATAAGTGAACTTTGGCACTTAAATATATGTTTCATATACTGTATATATAAAATATAACTACTAATGTCTATTACAAGCATAGTAATCATAAAATATGAATATCCCTGAGGGCAGTGAGCTGAATGCGAGGCCTGATCGCCCAAGAGCGGCCTGGTGTATAGAGGAGAGATAAAAAGAATAGAGTTGAGCGAACACCTGGATGTTCGGGTTCGGCGGGTTCGGCCGCACTTTCCGGAAACGTTCGGATTCAGTACTGAACGTTATCCGAACTTTACCCTGGACCCCGAACCCCATTGAATTCAATTGGGACCCGAACGTTTCGGCACAAAAAGGACTGTAAAAAAGTCCTGGAAAGTGCTAGAAGGCTGCAAAAGGAAGAAAAATGGGAGATGTTATTAGATCTGCAATCTGTCCCTTAAGATCGTTCTGTAATGCAGGATGACAGATCATTCTGTAATCAGATCCTTCTGTAATGCAGGATGAGAGATCGTTCTGTAATCAGATCGTTCGGTAATGCAGGATGAGAGATCATTCTGTAATCAGATCTTTCCGTAATGCAGGATGAGATGTTATAGATCTACAATCTGTCCCTCAAAGCAGTAGTAGCAATCTCTACCTAGTTATTATCACTGCAATCTGTCCCTCACAATATGTCCCTCACAGCGCCGGCAGCATCCTCTCCCTACACTAACCTAAGAGCATGTGACATGCAGCACTGTGACTCCAGCCTCTTATAGAGGCTGGGTCACATGATACACTGACCAATCACAGCCATGCCATTAGTAGGCATGGCTGTGTTGGCTTCTAGGGAAAACCAGTGAAACGCTTGTTGATTGGCTGCCCTGCAGCTATTCAACATGCGTGATAAAATACCAGAACCCCCAGAACCCGAACCTGAACGTTTTCTCAAACGTTCGGGTTCGGATTCGGGACACGGACACCCGAAAGTTCGGTACAAACCCGAACATTACAGTTCAGGTTCGCTCAACTCTAAAAAAGAAGCGTTTTATTCTGCACTGAGTACAGTGACCCAACTGCGAGGCCTGGTCGCCCGAGAGCGGCCTAGAGGAGAGATCAAAAGAACCGTTTTATTCCGCACTGAGATACTAAGAGCCATTAGGCTGCCAAAATAATTTCCAGTGAGTTCTATCTTTGACTACAAGAAGTGGAGAGTGTTGTGCTGGAGATATTAACCCTGTGGGGGTAATTGCTTATCTGTCGAACACGCGAGTGTGGGGCAAATAGCTCCAGTGAGTTTACAGCTTATGGGGAGAGGTGTTTGATGCACTAACGGCATTGTGTGAAGAACTCATCACTCTTTGGAGGATTGCTTCTGTGCACCTTGGCACTTCCTGCACTCTATATATGGACTTTTATCACACATGCATATGTGTATGTCATTATCACTGTTTTGATTGTACGATCTGGTTTCATTTGTGTTTTGCATCATGATATTCACATTTTATGATTACTATTGTAGCATTGCTCCCTTAAGGACTGCTTGGAATTACCCGCTCCGCTGCACCGCCCTGACCTTGTGAAAACTCCAGCCCACCTGACATTCTGGATTCAGACATATTTTTGCAGGCACCTTTGAATGACATTCCAACACAGGTTAGATAGATTTTCTATTAGGTTTTACTGAAACAAAGATATATGTACAAAGGGAGGTTCTGATCAACCGAGTCCTGGGTAACAGCCAACACTCAGGTGAGGAATCCCCAAAGAAAACAGCTTAATTGCAGTTCAATAACATAGATACAGGATATGCATATGTACAGTGGGATAACAGTTAGAGAGTAAAGCAAGTGATTATGAAGAATCCACTAGTAACAGTGATATGATACCACGCTAAAGGGGGAATCCCAGGCCAGCCTTTATAAAACCTTTACGTCCTAACTAACGGTGACATCAATGTCCAGAGTAAAGGCCTGCAATAGTCTTCACCGGCATTTGGAGCTCTTTGAATTGTATCCAAAAAGGTGGCACAGTGATATCAAAGTAAGCAGGACAGCTTAAGCAGGTTAGTGATATTTCTTAGAATACTTCAGGGTATGGATGTCTATGTACAGTGTCTATGTAATGCAATTAAAGTGTTTCCAGTGGTAAGGTGTCTGTACACAGTATCCAAGCAAGATAACAAACAAGGGATTGTGAATAGTGGGCGGCAGCCCTCTCACCAACTGAAGAGTCAGATAGAAACCTCCCGAACAGTAATCCTAGATGAGATGTCCTTCAGTGGAATGGACGGAGATGATCCGCCAGCTGCTGGACTCATGCAGTCATTGGATTTGTCCGATGAGGTGGTGCTGCAAGGATGTCTTACGAACAACAAGCAGAGTTGCTGGAGTTGGAGTCACTAGATCACCACGTGGTAGGCCGCAGCCCTCTCTCAGCGGCAGAGAGGTGTGCACTCAATGAGGCCCAGGAACAAAAAAGCGCGGGCCGGATCTACTGACCCTTTTTATCCCTTCTCACGGAGGTCTTTGGTGTTGCCGAGAGAACTCTGGGATGGGTAGTCCAAACATGGTTTCCCAACTCCAGGATGTCTGCTCAGGAGACTACTAGTCCCACAATCCTCCCTGTTTGGCTCAGAGATATGATGTCAGTTTACTGGAGCCCAGCACTAGAGGGACACAGGAATAGATAAAGAAGAATGGGGTGGTCTGCGAAAAAAAGGTAACTGTAGCCCACTGTCGGCTGCACCATGTTTGTAATAAGCATTAGTAGTTATATTTTATATATATATATATATATATATATATATATATATATATATATATATATATATGCAACATAAATTTAAGCCCCGCTGTTCACTTATAGTGTTGGATTTAAGTGATAAGGTTGCAAATTGGACTTTAGACCTGATTTGCTAACACAAAAATGAGGCAAAGTAAACTTATGCATTCATAGCGGCTTGCTAGGGGCACTCTGCGGGGGGAGGAGCCAGGAGTGCTAGTAGGGGACCTGAGAAGAGGAGGATTGGGGCTACTCTGTGCAAAACCATTACACAGAACAGGTAAGTATGACATGTTTGCTATTGTTTTTAAATTTGTCTTTAGAATCACTTTAATAACTTATATATTTATACTCTAAAACTAATTGTCAAAGGCATTCATATGAAAGTATTTATGAAAAATTAATTTGTTAAAAATGTTTTAAAACACTTTTTCTATAGATCTATTTTATATGGGTCACCCGTACACAGCGACATTTTGAGTGGCTAACAGATATAATAAGGGAAGTTGAAGAGAATGATGAACATAACTTAGTGTCTGTTCACATCTACATTACTCAGTTTGCTGAAAAGTTTGACCTTCGTACTACCATGCTGGTAAGAAAACATGTTGGCCTGATCAAGTGACATTTTTATATGTGTGTGACAATCTCATGTCTATGGATTCCACAGATACTGCCACCTGGGTTCTCTATAGGAAAACAATATTTTGTAAAGGGTGGGAAAATGTCGCTAATTACTAAAGCACAACTCTAAAATAATAATAACATTTTAATAGCGCTTTTCTCCCAGGAGAATCAAAATGTATTTGAAACTGTTGGGATCTTTGAGGTGAAGGATTTGTCAGGTGTTGCTATAAGCCTGGGTGAATAGATATACTGTATCTTGACCCTGCTTAAAAAAAATTCCAAAGAGGGTACTACCCTGACAACAGATGGCAGTGAGTTCCATATTGTGGGTGTTGCATGATACAATGTTTAAAATCCAAGGATTAATGTGGACATGTCATTTTCCTTTGTAGCCTGTGTAAAGAAGGAATAAATGGGGTAATGCTGCAGTGACTAGGTGGGTGGGTTGGTAGTCTGGCTGCTGCATTCTCAATCAGCTGCAAACAATGTGGTTCTTTCTTAGGATGACCATAGTTTAACCACTTCCACAGTATATTTACTGTGGCAGAGTGGACGTGTACCTCGAATCGCGTAAATAAATGGTAATTTGCAGAGTGGCCGCTAGGGGGAGCGAGAGCGCCAGCGGCGGCGTGCACTCGTGCCTGCCGCACACCGGAGGAGTGTGCCCGCAGCTCGGGCGGACCCGATGTTCCCCGTTCTTTGGCTCATAAGAGATCTACTGATCCCTGTCACTGGGATCAGTTAGATCTCTTATGCCCATAGCAGCCCAACCCCCATACAGTTAGAACACACCTAGGGAACACAGTTAACCCCTAGATCTCCCCCTGCAGGTTAACCCCTTCACTGCCAATGACATTTACACAGTAATCAGTGCATTTTTATAGCACTGATCGCAGTATAAATGCCAATGGTCCCAAAAAAGTGTCAAAATGGTCCAACATGTCAACCCCAATATCGCAGTACCGCTAAAAATCACAGATCGACTCCATTACTAGTAAAACATAAAAAAAAAAACAACCCAGAAATAAATTCTCATCATCCGCAAAAGTGGCAACTTTTGCGCAAACCAATCAATAAACGCCGACTGCGATTTTTTTTACCAAAAATATGAGGAAGAATATAAATCGGCCAAAACCGAAGAAAAAAAATGTTTTTTTATATATTTTTTTGGATTTGTATTTTTAGCAAAAAGTAAGAAATATTGTTTTTTTTGCAAAATTGTCGCTCTTTTTTCTGTTTATAGCGGTGATCAGAAATGACGCAGAGGCGATCAAATACCACCAAAAGAAAGCTCTATTTGTGGGGAAAAAAGGATGCAAATTTCATTTGGGTACAACGTCGTACGACCGCGCAATTGTCAGTTAAAGCGATGCAGTGCCAAATCGCAAAAAGTGCTCTGGTCCTAACGTGGGAAATCCTTCCGGGGCTGAAGTGGATAAGGAGTTGCAGCCATCTAGTCTGGATGAAAGCATGGACTCATTTTCACATATCCTCTGCTGGAATCTGGTTGATTCTTGCAATATTCCTGAGATGGTGGAAGGAGCACCTGATGGCAGCTAATACCTGTTGTTTAAAAGAGAGGTTATTGTTTAGAGTCATACCCATAGATGAGTGGAATCTATCTATAAGGCCTACTGATTAAGGCTGTGTTCACACTAGTGCAAATTGGATGTGGAATTCTCTGCATTCAATTCGCATGACAGGAGATTGTGACAGACTCTCAATGGAGCCGGTTCACACATCTCCGTGGCGGCTGCGGAGTGAATTGCACAGGGATCCTGTGCATCTTTGGCTCCATTTCAGGTCTGAATTCAGGCAAAAATTTGTGCCTGATTCATCCCTAAAATGGAGAACAGGGAAGAACCTGACCCCTGCTATCAGCCGCATTTGTCTGCAGTGTGAACCCAGGCTTAGTGCTCTACAGCATGAAATGTTCCAAAGTACTAGCTAATACCTATTATTACCTGCATTCATATCTTAATAAATACTCCAATTATGTTAGACATCTTCATGAACAATTTTTACAGTAAACCAAAGATGTTTTATTATAGAGTTGTGGTAGAATTAATAGGAGTGTCCAGCTGAAACATAAATGTGCTTATTTTACTCATCCTGCTATTTTAGGTGTAGAATATTGGTAGGATGGGTCTGCCCTCTGTAAAATAAGACATTCTAGTTATTGAACCAACACTGAATTATCCTGTTATTAGAGAAAAATAAAAAAAGGATTTTTTTTATTAAACATAGAAGACTCCTTTAAACAGAGGTTTTTTTTTTCATGTTATGTCTATGACTCTGTAATGAGTCAATAAGATGTGTAATACTCATTGCTGAACTGCCATGCAACTATTTTACTCCTGTCAAGATTGTGTAAAAGAATAATAGCAGACATGTACTTACAAGTCATTTTACTGCAATTTTACCTTAGAAAACTAGCATTACTCTTACATCTTTCCAGAACACCATTTTCTGAAACCATTTGAGATGATGAATAAATATGGAGTAAAAATAGCTCTTGATATAATATAACTAATTAAGTTGCATTGCAAAGTGGCACAGAACTGCTAATGCAAGTTGATTTAAAAACATATTATATTATTTTAAACAAAGTGAACACATAATGGTCCTCTAACAACATCATTCTTTGTAATGAAGTAATCCTCAAATGACTTTTGTATTTTTTACGAAAAATGGCTTAAGGAGAGAAAAAAAAAATATTGTAGCTGTACTTTAATATGAGGGTTCATGCACAATGGCTTAAAAATTGCTGCTTCCACAGGAGTTTTGCCTGTAGAAGCAGCTCAATGTTAACCTATGTGTCCATGCACATTAGGATGATTAGATGCATATTTTGAGACAGGGAAAAAACCCCTTCTGGTTTGTGCTTTTGATTTGGGCTTTCTAGCAGGAAAAAAACACTAAACTCTCCTAAACACACCTAAACATGTGTATGAAAATACTCTATATGAGATTTTCTTCTGCCAAGGGAACTGGCATTTTTTTAAGCCCAATGTGGATGGAGCCTTATGCAGATCCCTCATCTTACAACTACTGTAGTTTTCATAGGTACAGTGATATCTCATTGGATGGTATGGGACACTGCACTATGTACATAACTATTGTTATGTGAATCACCTTACCATATAACCTTAGATATCTTTACTAACCCCATCTATTTAATATAGTCAAGATATTCTGACATTTAGGGGCTAAACCAGTTTATAAGATTGCAGTCTTATAATCTGTAGCTTAACAGAATCTTTTCATGACCAGAGCCAAGTTCATGTTTTTGGCTGCATTTTCTTCAAAGGAATAGTTACTTCCCAGTATATTATCTATTTTTGTAAAACCCCTATGGACCAGAGCAATTTTTACATTTTTATGGGCCTATTTATTTAGCAATAACTTTGTATTTACTTAAAGCCGAACCCCAGGTTTACTATGGCTTTAAACAGTGTGTTTGGTCCAAGATGGCCCAAACAAGCTATTTTCATTGCTAAGAAATGTGCCTGCTGTCAGTGTTGTATGAACTGTATGTAGCATCAGATACTTACAGTATACAGCACTCTGTTCTGGTAGCGGGATGGTGACTTCTGTCCTGTTCCTGGAATAAGATCGAGTCAGGTTGAGGCCATTCAGAGGAGACTTTGAATTTTTATGAATGAATAAAAAGCTTTCCCTGATTGGCTGTGGTAGAGAGGCAGGCAGAATTATTTAAAGTCATATTAAACATGGAGTTAGGCTTTAATATAATGAGGTAATACATATATCTATTTTTTCAGGAAAACAACGCTTTCTTTTGGTAGTATTTTCTTGCAAAAAATGATTATTTTTTATATGCAGTCTATAGACAATGATTTAATGAAAAAAACAAAATTGTTACTTTGTTGGTTTTAAAACAATTAGCACTACTGTAAATAAAAGATATGCATTTTGCTGTCCCTATAATGTCCCTGTATTGCACTATAATTTGGCCAATATGTAATTACACAAATTATATTTATCTAAGGCCCCATGCACACTGGACGTTATAAAAATTGCAGTAGCTTTAGGCTTCATGTACATATAGCCTACTTTGACCACCAGCCATGGGAAAGCGCTGCAAAATAATGCAGCAATTTTACCGTGATTGGTGGCGGTGGCCAAAACATTTCTATCCTGAACACGATTCTTCTGCATTCAGGACAGGGAGGTTGAACCTCCCCTAACCGCAGCAGCTCTTAAATGATCCTAAAAGCCTATGTGTACATTGTTGTCCAAAGTGTGACAGCACTGAAAGGTGAAAATCGGCCGGGGCAGGAGGGGGGTAAAAGTGCCTGGTATTCAAGTGGTTAAAGTGTATGAAAAGGATATTTGTCATCGTAACGCTGACCATGCACTGCTAGTTTTTTTTTTCTTTTCGTTCAGCTAGTGGGTTTGATGAAGAAAAACCAACAGATTCTTTCATCCACACAAGGCTTTTATGGAGTTGAGTAATCTAAAACTCAGTCCATATATCAGCATAAATGAATAGTAATAAACACTATTAAGTTCATGAAAGATGTAAACCAAAATAAACTAGTTTTTGTAGTGCAAAATCCAATATAAAGAAATAGCGATAAGAAGATCCGAAGCCTCGCCACGAGAAGAAGTGCTCAGATGTCAGCCATCACCTTCTCATTGAGTCAACACTCACCAGATGGAATGGCTGCCCCTTACAGCAGCATCCATGCCTGTGTCCTTAGGACCAATATCCAAGATGCAGGCAGGCAGATCTGAAATGAGAGATCTGAGATGAGAAGTGCTTTGATAGTGTAGTATTTAATATGAATCCATGCAGCATTAAAAACATAAAAAAGTGGATATCTTACATGTAAAGCTGCTGCTGACCTGGGATCGAACAGTAGTGTGACATCAGCACTAACAGTTCCTTCCTCGACATGTTTAGTCTAATAGGACGTTAACAAGGGACTTAGAATGTCCACTCTTCCAAAGTAAAAAACACTTGTGTTTGACAATAGAGATGAGCGAACTTCTAGAAGTCCGGGTTCTGCTGGTTCGGCCGAACTTCGGGACAAAGTCCGGGTTCGGGTCCGGACAGAACCCGAACTTTGTCCCGAACCCCATTGAAATCAATGGGGACACGGACTTTTAGGCACAAAAATGGCTGTAAAATAGTCCTGGAAGGTCCTAGAGGTCTGAAAAAGGAAGGAATGGGGGTAAGGGTGGGACAAGTGACCTACAAAGGAATGGGGACAGGGAAATAACTTTAAATATTTTTTAAAAAATAAAAACATAAAAAAAACAAAAATGGAGATCATCTTCAAAATGGGTCTGAAAAGTATTAATTAATGGTAGAGGCCATAGAAATGTTCTAAAATCATCTTCAAACTGTATCAAAAAACAAGTCCGGGTTCGGGTCCGGGGTTCTGGTAATTTTAATGAAAATTCTTAAAAATGCTGTAAAAAAGTCCAGGAAGGTCCTAGAGGTCTGCAAAAGGAAGGAAAATGGGGGTAAGGGTGGGACAAGTGCCCTACAAAGAAATGGGGACAGGGAAATAACTTTAAATATTTAAAAAAAAATAAAAACATAAAAAAGCAAAAATGGAGGTGAATGGGGATCATCTTCAAACTGGGTCTGAAAAGTATTAATTAACAGTAGAGGCCATAGAACTGTTCTAAAATCATCTTCAAACTGTGTCAAAAAGTATAAATAAGCCGGGAGAACCCATATCACTGTTCTGCAAAATGTGTGTGTCACTTTAAATGAAACCGGGAATAAGTGCACATCTGTTCTGTAAACTTATTTAAAGTCTGTGTGTCACTTTTAATGAAACCGTGAATAAGTGCACATCTGCAAACTGTGTGTGAAGAGCGAAATCATATGCCTGTTCTTCTCTATGCTGTAGTTTCACAGATGTTTGAAGAACAGGTGTATGGTTCCTCCCCGGTTTTAGGTAAAGTGTTCTAAACTATTTCCAGATGTATGAAGAACAGATGTTGACTTTTTAGCGGCTATAATAAAAGTGACACAGACTAAACAGATGTGTTCTTCACCAGATGTTGACTTATTAGTGGCTATAATAAAAGTGACACAGACTAAACAGATGTGTTCTTCACCAGATGTTGACTTATTAGCGGCTATAATAAAAGTGACACAGACTAAACAGATGTGTTCTTCACCAGATGTTAACTTATTAGCAGCTATAATAAAAGTGACACAGACTAAACAGATGTGTGAAGAACAGATGTTCTGTTTGCAGAACAGATGTGCACTTATTCACGGTTTCATTAAAAGTGACACACAGACATTAAATAAGTTTACAGAACAGATGTGCACTTATTCCCGGTTTCATTTAAAGTGACACACACATTTTGCAGAACAGTGATATGGGTTCTCCTGGCTTATTTATACTTTTTGACACAGTTTGAAGATGATTTTAGAACAGTTCTATGGCCTCTACTGTTAATTAATACTTTTCAGACCCAGTTTGAAGATGATCCCCATTCACCTCCATTTTTGCTTTTTTATGTTTTTATTTTTTTAAAAATATTTAAAGTTATTTCCCTGTCCCCATTTCTTTGTAGGGCACTGTCCCACCCTTACCCCCATTTTCCTTCCTTTTGCAGACCTCTAGGACCTTCCTGGACTTTTTTACAGCATTTTTAAGAATTTTCATTAAAATTACCAGAACCCCGGACCCGAACCCGGACTTTTTTTGAAAAGTCCGGGTTCGGGTCCGGGTCCTGGACACCCCAAAGTTCGGTACGGACCCGAACTTTACAGTCCGAGTTCGCTCAACTCTATTTGACAATAAACATAAAATCCTCATTTCCACTGTGAAATATAGGAACACACAAACTCCACCTTGTGCACTCCTTTGGTTTGGGACTCGTCCTGTTTATATGTATAAACATAGGCCATAAACATTTTATACTTTTGAAACAAATGAACCCCTTACTTCCAGCCTGTACTCAGAGGAAAAGAAAAAACATGCATAGTGTAAAATTCTTAAATGAATTAAACCCACACATAAAAATAATGCCTACAGGACAGAAGTGATTCAACCATACCTCTGAGTACCAGTGTATGATGTACTTCCTGAATTGCACATGATCAGGCTCCAACCTATACGTTACATCCCATGGACTTCATCATGAGCTCTTATCTCAGCAATTGTTTATGGAGATTGAACCTGGTAGATTTATTCTTTCCCTGAGTATTGCCAGGCAGGGGATGTCTGTAGAGGATGGGTAGTACATAAACTTGATTGTTGACCAATCTGACTTTAGACACAGCATTTAACATAAGTGGGATGCATCATCACATAGACCCAGAAGTATGAATATCCTCTGTACCCCTTTACTCTAGGTCTCCCCTTTGTTTTTGTTGGTTTCCCTGTTTTATACAAACCGTAGTTGCTGTACACTTGTCTACGTAATGCAATCTGCAACAATGAATCACTGAGAATAATACAGCCTAAAGTTTCTCTCCAAGTTTGGCCACCATAGACTTAGAGCCCAGATCTTTGTCAAATGTATTTTTTTGGGTTTTGATTAGAGTAGGAAAGGATTAGAAATGTTAATTGTTTATTTGTATCAATTAACAACATGGAAATTAATTAAAACGAGAAACTCAAATCAAATCAATCTTTGGTGTGACCACCTTTTCCTTCAAAACAGCATCAATTCCTCTAGGTACACTTGCACACAGGTTTTAAAGAAACTCAGCAGGTAGGTTGTAGAATTAGCCACATGTCTTCTATGGATATAGACTGCCTCAAATCCTTCTGTTTCTTCATGTAATCCCAGACAGACTTGGTGGTGTTGAGATCAGTGCTCTATGGGGGCCAAACCATAACTTCCAGGACTCCTTGTTCTTCTTTATGCTGAAGATAGTTCTTAATGACATTGGCTGTATGTTTGGGGTCATTGTCCTGCTACAGAATACATTTGGGCCAACCACACGCCTCCCCGATGGTACGGCATGATAGATAAGTATCTGCCTGTATTTCTCAGCATTGAGGACACCATTGATCCTGACCAAATCTCCAACTTTTTTGGCAGAAATTCAACCCCAAACTTGCAAGGAACCTCCACTATGCTTCATTGTTGCCTGCGGACACTAATTATTGTACCCCTCTCCAGCCCTTTGGTGAATAAACTGCCTCCATCTACTACCAAATATTTCAAATTATGACTCATCGTTTCAGAGCACCTGCTACCTTTTTTCTGCACCCAAGTTTTTATGTTTTTGTGCATAGTTGAGTCGCTTAGTCTAGTATTTTTCATCTGCTGCATTAAGTTTACAGTTCTCAACATTGCCCATTTCTTTTTACTTTCATAAAAGAGTTTGAACAGCACATCTTGAATTTCCAGTCTTCTTTAAAATGTTTGCCTGAGAAAAAACGTTGCTGATACAGTATAATTACCTTGTGTCTTTTTGCTGTGCTCGGTTTTGCCATGGTGTATGACCTGTCACATGAAACTGTCTTCCACAACCTTGCCTTTGTACAGAGTATGACTGTTCCTCACACAGTTTTAAGCCTCCTCTACAGTTGTTTCTGTTTCAGCTAATGACTGTGTTTCAACCTACATATGAAATTAATAATCATTGATACCATTCTTGCTTTACAACATATTTTCACAACTGCCTGAAATATACAGTCCTGCTCACCATTATTGGCACCCATGAAGTTTATGTACATATTGTGGAATATCTACTGAAGGAAATGTATCAAATTAACCAACATATTACTACAGATAGATGTAAAGGAAGTCATCTATAAGGTGTTATACATGTATTTGAAGTACCCACGGTTATTACCACTCGTCCTGACATATAAAGTCCGTCAACACTTTTATACAACATTTCGTTCTTACCATAGTTACTAATAATTAAAGTATACATCCAACTTTGTGTCAGTAATCGACTTTGTCTTTGTTGACATCTCCTCCGAATTTTGACACACTCCTTGTCAGTATGAGACATGTTTCCGTTCCAACACCTTCTGTCAAAGTACACTGTCCAGTATGTGGTACCGTTTTGGCTCGTGTCGTTTTTCTGTGTTCCATTAATATGACATAGTCGTTGCAAAAAAGAGTCCGTTTGTAAAATTTCT
>BLSH010163322.1:440117-460580 GCA_018402905.1 Glandirana rugosa
GAAAACCTCCACACGAAACCCAGAAATAGAACGACCTCCTGGGTACTAGAAGCGGAGTTTGGTTCAAAGGAATGTGACCCGTTCTGTAAAGCGAGATCTTAACGAACTATTAGAAGACTAAAGTACTACGGAAACTATGCCAGTTCCGGAGGTCATGGTCTACGTCGTTTGATCATGGGTCCTCCAGCAAGATAAAGACCCAAAGCACACCTCCAAAAGCACGCAGGAATGGTTGAAAGGGAAAAAATTTACTGTTTTAAAATGGCCAGCAATGAGTCCTGATCTCAATCCAATTGAAAATCTTTGGGGGGAGCTGAAAACTGCCATTGGAGAAAGGAACCCTGCAAATGTTCAAGAGCTTGAGCATATTGCAAAGGAAGTGTGGGAGAAAATGCCACCCGAGAAGTGCAAGAAGCTTATCGATGGATATAAGAAACGTTTGGAGGCTGTCATCGCTGCCAAAGGGTGTCCAACCAAATATTAAGGAGGGGTGCCAATATTAGTGCACATGCTGGTTTTCTGTTTTTTCTTTATAATTACAATATCTATGTTGAAATAACAATTGTCTTTGTTAAATTACTTTGGACCTCCAATTAAAAGATCCTGCTGATATAAATTTGGTACATTTCCATTTATTTCTGAAGACATTCACTCAGTTATGCAAAACATGAAGGGGTGCCAATAATGGTGAGCAGGACTGTATGTATAGATTTTTTTTATCTAATTGCAACTTCTGCAACAAATGGTTCTTTCCATCCTTTTGTGTTGTAGTACATATGTGAGCGTCACTTCCAGAGAGTCGTAAATCGCAGCTTATTTACTGGTTTACGATCTATCACCCATTTTGGAAGGCCACAGTTTGTGCCATTTTTCATCTCTCTGCAGGAAGTTCATCCAGAGGTAAGTGTTTTTACTGAGATGAAATTCAAATGTATTTTATTGTTAATTTGCATATAGCCATCATGAATCCATTACCATAATTTTCTGGTTTACTCTGACACATTATTATATTCTAGCAAAGCTAATAAACATCCAGAACTAATTATTGAGTTATCATAATATTCAGTAATTTAATAAACATAATATGATTCTAAAACATTGTTGCACAAAGGCTTGTCTTGTTTTGTTGCTGACTACAAGAAAACTAAAAGCTCTCACTTGTAATTAGCTGCTTGTCACTAATCATTTTCTGAGGAGTCTGTATGTAAGTGACCCTTGTCATAGCATATAAAGTTGCTGTTACAGGCTTTTAGTGTTTTCTCTGTTCGTGCCAAGCTAGAATATTGATCCTCTATAAATGATGTGTTCAGTGTTTAAATGCATGTGCTGCTGATGTACAGCAGGGACGACGTTCAACTTCAATATCGGGTGTTTGGCCATTAGCTGAATTCTGAATATTATGGGGCATACGCACCAAATAAGAGTGCCCCATAATGCAGTGCAAGAACGTGGGAAATGCCGTCCATTGATTTGTCAAAGCATGCACATGACCTGCATACTTTAGCCAATCACAGCGCGCTCTTCTGTGAGAGCCATGATTGGCTAAAAGGCGGGGTACCTTTGGCCAATCATGGTTCAGGGGTCTCCGTCCACTCCCCACAATATATAAGGCAGCGGCTGTGTGTAGTGTGTGAGCGTGGAGACTGGAGACTGGAACATTGATCTAGTTTAGCAAGTTTAGTTAGTGGCGTGTAGACAGTGTAGTATATAGATCTAGTGTAGAGTATATACAGGCAGTGCAGGCAGTCAAGTATATAGATCTAGTGTAGAGTATATACAGCCAGTGTAGGCAGTGTAGTATATAGATCTAGTGTAGCACTGTAGCCTATATACAGTCAGTGCAGACAGTGTAAGAATATATATATATATATATATATATACAGTATAGTATATATATATATATATATATATATATATATATATATATATATATATATATTATGCAGCATTCAGTGTAGACTATATATACAGCTCATTCAGTGTATAGTATATTATGTTTATTCAGGCAATGTAAGAATATATACATATATATATATATATATATATATATATAGTAGATATATAGATACAGTATCTCACAAAAGTGAGTACACCCCTCACATTTTTGTTAATATTTTATTATATCTTTTCATGTGACAACACTGAAGAAATGACACTTTGCTACAATGTAAAGTAGTGAGTGTACAGCTTGTATTATAGCGTAAATTTGCTGTTCCCTCAAAATAACTCAACACAAAGCCATTAATGTCTAAACCGCTGGCAACAAAAGTGAGTACACCCCTAAGTAAAAAAAGGCCAAATTGGGCTCAATTAGCCATTTTCCCTCCCCGATGTCATGTGACTCATTAGTGTTGCAAGGTCTCAGATGTGAATGGGGAGCAGGTGTGTTAAATTTGGTGTTATCGCTCTCATTCTCTCATACTGGTCACTGGGAGTTCAAAATGACACCTCATGGCAAAAAACTCTCTGAGGATCTGAAAGAAGAATTTTTGCGCTACATAAGGATGGATTGCCAAGGCCCTGAAACTGACCTGCAGCACGGTGGCCAAGGCCATATAGCAGTTTAACAGGACAGGTTCCACTCAGAACAGGCCTCGCCATGGTCGACCAAAGAAGTTGAGTGCACGTGCTCAGCGTCATATCGAGAGGTTGTCTTTGAGAAATAGACGTATGAGTGCTGCCAGCATTGCTGCAGAGGTTGAAAGGGTTGGGGGTCAGCCTGTCAGTGCTCAGACCATACGCCACACACTGCATGAAATTTGTCTACATGGCTGTCATCCCAGAAGGAAGCCTCTTCTAAAGATGATGCTCAAGAAAGCTTGCAAACAATTTGTTGAAGACAAGCAGACTAAGGATGTGGATTACTGGAACCATGTCCTGTGATCTGATGAGACCAAGATAAACTTATTTGGTTCAGATAGTGTAAAGCATGTGTGACAGCAACCAGGTGAGGAGTACAAAGACAAGTGTGTCTTCCCTACAGTCAAGTATGGTGATGGGAGTGTCATGGTCTGGGGCTGCATGAGTGCTGCCAGCGCTGGGGAGCTACAGTTCATTGAGGGAACCATGAATGCCAACATGTACTGTGACATACTGAAGCAGAGCATGAAACTTCCCTTCAGAGACTGGGCTGCAGGGCAATATTCCAACATGATAATGACACCAAACACACCTCCAAGATGACCACTGCCTTGCTAAGGAAGCTGAGGGTAAAGGTGATAGACTGGCCAAGCATGTCTCCAGACCTAAAGCCTATTGAGCATCTGTGGGGCATCCTCAAGGTCTCTAACATCCACCAGCTCCGTGATGTCATCATGGAGGAGTGGAAGAGGACTCCAGTGGCAAACTGTGAAGCTCTGGTGAGCTCCATGCCCAAGAGGGTTCAGGCAGTGCTGGAAAATAATGGTGGCCCCATAAAATATTGACACTTTGGGCCCAATTTGAACATTTTCACTTAGGGGTGTACTCACTTTTGTTGCCAGCGGTTTAGACATTAATGGCTGTCTGTTGAGTTATTTTGAGGGGACAGCAAATTTACACTGTTATACAAGCTGGCTGGCTGCTGCTTTTTATCTTAAAGGCAAAACTCTCATGCCATTTGCTGTAGCGTGAACTAACATTGTTATATTACCAAATTTAACACACCTGTTCCTCATTCACACCTGAGACCTTGTAACACTAATGAGTCACATGACACTGGGGAGTGAAAATGGCTAATTGGGCCTAATTTGGACATTTTCACTTAGGGGTGTAGTCACTTTTGCTGCCAGCGTTTTAGACATTAATGGCTGTGTTGAGTTATTTTGAGGGGAAACCAAATTTACACTGTTATACAAGCTATACACTCACTACTTTACATTGTAGCAAAGCATAATTTCTTCAGTGTTGTCACATGAAAAGATATAATAAAATATTTTTTAAAATGTGAGGGGTGTACTCACTTTTGTGAGATACTGCATACATATATACATATATATGCTGCATTCAGTGTAGACTATATATACAGTGCATTTGGCGGTGTACAGTATATAATACAGTTTAGTGTATTGTTGAAAAAATCCCCATCATGTCCGGAAAGCCACCAAGGAGAGGCAGATGCTCCCAGGCCAGAGGGTAAGCAGCCTTTGTGTCTACAGTGAAAAATGGTGGTGGTGGACATGGTGCATCCTCTGCAGGCAGGTCACGCTTGTCCTTTTTTTCTGCTGTTGGCTATGTTATTAAGCCACAACATACAGAAGAGTTGGTGAAGTGGATAACTAAGCTGTCCTCATCCTCCTCATCCTCTGTCTCCTAGGCTTATACTAGTTTGTCTTCCAATGCAGTTGCCAAAGTGGCCTATTTCACCCTCTCCTTGTCCACAGTTACTCCTTCCATAGCCCCACCATCATGCATGGAGGAGTCTGTGAACCAAAAAGTGTAGCGCTAAAAATCACAGTATATATTACAATAGTGAATAACAACCGAAATAAAGTCCAAAATAAAGAAAAATGTGTTCAATCCGATCAAGACATCCGAAACATTAATCGTATATCTTCAAAGATTGTAGAAACATTGCATCATGTGTTGTACACCACCAACAAAAGTGTAAAAGGTACTCTTACCAGCGATAAGAGGAAATGCGCGTGTAGTTAATCCCACATAGACATCCTCTAGGCTCCTGTGTGGCTCCAGTCCCACCGTCTGTTGAGAACTCCCCGGCGGTCCACAGCCAGGATATCAAACTCCAAAACGGATACAGCAATCTGTTAGGTGATTCAACCTCCGACCAGGAACTCCTGCAAGTCTCCAGCTAGGTCTCAAAATCCGACACCACCATGCAACAGTATGCCTCAATATAAAAAAGGAGTCTACATAGACACAGGGTACCCCTGTCGATGTCCGTTGGGATGAAGTGGACCTGCTCAGTTTGCACACTACACTTTTATTCGTTTTTATGGAATTCCTTACTGCCTGATTGACACTTTTAAAATGTAAGTGTGATACCTTTTAATAAATTAATTTGCCGATACAGTATTACGCTATGTAGACTCCTTTTTTATATTGAGGCATACTGTTGCATGGTGGTGTCGGATTTTGAGACCTAGCTGGAGACTTGCAGGAGTTCCTGGTCGGAGGTTGAATCACCTAACAGATTGCTGTATCCGTTTTGGAGTTTGATATCCTGGCTGTGGACCGCCGGGGAGTTCTCAACAGACGGTGGGACTGGAGCCACACAGGAGCCTAGAGGATGTCTATGTGGGATTAACTACACGCGCATTTCCTCTTATCGCTGGTAAGAGTACCTTTTACACTTTTGTTGGTGGTGTACAACACATGATGCAATGTTTCTACAATCTTTGAAGATATATGATTAATGTTTCGGATGTCTTGATCGGATTGAACACATTTTTATTTATTTTGGACTTTATTTCGGTTGTTATTCACTATTGTAATATATACTGTGTTTTTTTAGCACTACACTTTTTGGTTCACATTTCTGCACAAACTGGAAGTTTTGTTGTGTTAGCTGCTTTAGTTTTCCTTTTTTCCTCTTTTTTCACCATTTCAGGATAGCGCAATATTTTTTATAATTTTTGTAATTTTATGCATGGAGGAGTCACCAGAATTATTCGACCATAGTGTCAGTTACATGCTGATGGAGGATGAGCAGCAATTTGAAGGCTCCTTGAGCCTAGAAAGAAGGGGTGCCACAGAAGGACAAGAAATTAGCAGTCGTGTTCCCCCAGCTGCAGCATGCTGCCAAGTTTGCTCTGATGAGGAGAGAGGGGGTGATGAGGACACTTAATGTACTTGGGTGCCTGATGGGAGAGAGGAGGAAAGATGAGGAGGATGAGGCACACCTCCAACAAGGCAGGATGTCCTCCAGGGGCCAGCTTAAGGGCAGCCACCCTATTGCATCACGCCACAGAGCTCCACAGGTTCAGGGTGCTGCTGACTCCCCGCTGACTTCCAAAAGTTTAATTGTGTGGGCTTTTTTCAACACTTGTGCAGTAGATCGCACCGTTGCTGTTTGCAATCTATGTCTGAAGTGGATTAAGCGTGACCAGAACAGCAGCTGCTTGAGCACCACATGCTTGACAAGACATATGATGACCTGCCATGCAGTCCGTTGGCAACAGCACCTCAAAGACCCACATCATAAAACAAGGCGGACTTCTCCTTGCTCCTCATCTGTGATCTCAACTCCTACTATACCTCCAGTCCTCTCAAAAGCCTGCACTGAAAAGAATGAAGGTCTAGCAATGGATGCCACAAGTACTTGCAGCCAATCTGGTGGCAGTACATCACCTGTTGATTTCAGCAGGCAAATTTCCCTACCCCAGTTGCTGAACCGTAAAAAAAAAAAATACTGTCCCAGCCAACCACATGCTTGGCGTTTAAATGCTAGCTTGACCAATTTGCTAGCACTACAACTGCTGCCTTTTCACCTGGTAGACTCTGCCCCCTTTTGTGAATTTTTGGAATGTGCTGTACCACAGTGGCAGGTTAACTTTTCATGTAAGGCCATTCCAGCTCTCTAACATCATGTGGAAGGCAATGTTTTGGACAGGGACAGGGCGGGCAGAAACAAAGTTCATATTACTGCTGAATCATGGTCCAGCAGACATGGTCAGGGACGTTACCTTTACTTCATGGCGCACTGGGTAACTCTGCTGGCAGCTGGTAAGGATGCAGGACAGGGTTCAGTGTTGGAGCTAGTTCCGCCACCATGCCTCCAAAAAATGGTGGTGATTTTGCCACATCTGTTTCTTCCACCCCCTCCTCTTCTTCTTCTTCTTCTGTGGTCTCTTCTGCAGCTGTGTCCTTTGAACCAGCAGTGCTTGCAAAGTGTTCTAGGGGCTACGCAAACAGTCAGGCTAAAATATGCCATGTGCTGCTTGAGTTGGTCTGTCTGGGGGACAGGAGCCACACAGGGGCAGAGATTTTGTTAGCTCTGTGGGGGCAGGCTCAGAGGTGGTTGACGCCATGGCAGCTTCAGCCAGGAATGGTCGTATGCGACAATGGCACCAACCTTCTCTCTGCCCTCCGACAGGGACGCTTGACACATGTTCCATGCTATGCACACATCCTAAATTTGGTGGTGCAGTGTTTCTTGACCAGGTGCCCAGGCTTACCAGATATTCTGAGGCAGGCAGGAAAAGTCTGTGGTCATTTCTGGTGATCATACAATGCCAGTGCTCGGCTGACTGACATTAAGCAGGAATTCAACCTGCCCACCAACCGCCTCATTTGTGACATGCCCACCAGGTGGAACTCAACATTGGCATTGCTGCAGTGGCTGCACGCACAGCAGAGGACCATCAATGAGTACCCCTGTGAGTATGGCACCAGGACAGTCTCAGGGGAACTTGTTTTTTTTTTGCCACGCCAGTGGCTACTGATCAAGGATGCATGCACTGTCCTGTCACCATTTGAGGTGGCCACAAGGATGGTGAGCAGCGACAATGCATGCATCAGTGACACTGTCCCTCTAGCCTTCCTGCTGGAGCACACACTTTGTGGAATCATGGGCAGGGCATTTGAGGCAGAACAGTGGGAGGAAGAGGATTACTTCCATTCCTCTCAAAGCCCCCTTTATGCAGATAGCATTCCTGCAGGGCCACCAAACACACAGGAAGAAGAGCAGGAGGAGGATGATTGTGTCAGTGTGGATGTAAAGGATAACACACAGCAGTCTTCAAGGGATGGTTTTCAGTCCCCAGAAACCCCAGGAGTTGTACGTGGCTGGGAGGAGGTAGTTCCTGACAATGTCATCCTCAGTGACCCAGAGGACTCTCATGTCTGCTCAAACTTACGCTGCATGGCTTCCCTGATCCTGCAAAAAGACCCCAGGGTTCGCGGTATCAAGGAGAGGGCTCATTACTGGCTGGCAGCCCTTCTTGATCTCTGCCTTCGCAGAGGGAGCAAAGGATGAAACATCTTCAGGATAGCTTGAAGAAAAGTTTGTGCAACGCCTTTTCAGACCCTGGGAGGTTACCATTTCCTGGTGCTGCACAAAGTGTTTCTGAGGCTCCCTTCGGTCAGAGGAAGAGCGGTGGAAAAGGTGGCCGGCTGACCGATGCCTTTAAACAATTTTTCAGTCCTCAGCGCCCAGGTTCAAGCAACCATCACAAGCATCTGCATTATATGGTGCAGGAATATCTAGGGGCAAGAGCAGACTTGGAGACCTTTCCAACTGAGCATCCACTGAGTTACTGGGTCTTGAGGATGGACCACTGGCCGGATCCTGCTCAATATGCAATCAAGCTACTGGCCTGTCCAGAATCCAGCGTGCTTTCTGAATGGACATTCAGTGCTGCTGGAGGGTACGTAATGGATCAAAGAGTGTGCCTGTCCACAGACTCTGTTGATAGGCTCACATTTATAAAAATGAATCAGTCATGGATCAGCAGCTATCAAGCCCCTGATGCTGGTGCAACTGATTGAATTTGCTTTGAAGAAATCCCTATGCTGCCTACGCTAGTCCTCCTGAATCCTAATGATGCCATCTTCCAGCAATATTTTGGGTTTAGGGCACCACCAACGCCCAAGGCCCAATTTTTCTGAACCTCTTTTACAGGGGCATGTCATAACAATTTTAAAAATAATTTTTAACAGCAGGGCCTGTTCCTGCGCTCAACAAGAGTAACTGTGAGGGGTTACAGTGTTCTGGCACTGCCAACACCCAAGGCCCAATTTTTCTGCATCTGTTTGACTGGGGCATGCCATTACAATTTTTACAATAAATTACAACTGCAGGGCCTATTCCTGCACCCAACAAGAGTAACTGTGAGGGGTTACAGTGTTCTGCCACCACCAACACCCAAGGCCCAATATTTCTGCACCTGTTTGACTGGGGCATGTCATTACAAATTTTAAAATAAATTACAACTGCAGGGCCTATTCCTGCACCCAACAAGAGTAACTGTGAGGGGTTAGAGTGTTCTGCCACCACCACCAACACCCAAGGGACAATTTTTCTGCACCTATTTGCCTGGGGCATGTCATTAGAATGTTTAAAATAAATTACAACTGCAGGGCCTGTTCCTGCTTCCAACAAGAGTAACTGCGAGGGGTTACAGCGTTCTGCAACCACCAAAACCCAGGGCCAAATTTTTCTGCACATGTTTGCCTGGGGAATGTCATTACAATTTTTAAAATAAATTACAACTGCAGGGCTTGTTCCTTTGCCCAACAAGAGTAACTGCGAGGGGTTACAGTGTTCTGCCACCACCAACACTCAAGGCCCAATTTTTCTGCACCTGTTTGACTGGGGCATGTCATTACAATTTTTAAAATAAATTACAACTGCAGGGCCTGTTCCCGCGCCCAACAAGAGTAACTGCGAAGGGTTACAGTGTTCTGCCACCACCACCAACCACCAACACCCTAGGCCCAATTTTTCTGCACCTGTTTGCTTGGGGCATGTCATTACAATTTTTAAAATAAATTCCTGCTTCCAACAAGACTAACTGTAAGGTGTTACAGTGTTCTGCCACCACCATGATTTACATAAACCATGATATCATTGTAATATACAAAAACATAAATCAACAAAAGCTTTCACCATTAAACACTTTTAACCATTTAAGGACAGAGCCTCTTTCTGAGATTTTGTGTTTACAAGTTAAAAATATTTTTTTTTGCTATAAAATTACTTAAAACCCTCAAACATTATATATATATTTTTTCTAACACCCTAGAGAATAAAATGGCGATTGTTGCAATACTTTATGTCACATATTTGCGCAGCGGTGTTAAAATCACATTTTTTTTTAATTCACTTTTTTGAGTTAAAAAATAAGACAACAGTAAAGTTAGCCCAATTTTTTTCTATATTGTGAAAGATAATGTTACGCCAAGTAAATTGATACCCAACATGTCATGCTTCAAAATTGCCCCTGATCATGGAATGGCGACAAACTTTGGCACTTAAAAATCTCCATCGGCGACATTTAAACATTTCTATAGGTTACCAGTTTTGAGCTACAGAGGAGGTCTAGCACTATAATCATTGCCCTCACTCTAACAGTTGCGGTGATACCTCACATGTGTCGTTTTAACATCGTTTTCATATGCGGGTGGGACTTATATATGCTGCGGTCACTTCGGCGTGCAAGCTCAGCAGGACGGGGCGCTTTAAATTTTTTTTTTTATTTCTCTTATTTAGTTTGCTTTTTATTTTTTATTTTTACACTGTCCATTTAAAACATTTTTTGGGTCACTTTTATTCCTATTACAAGGAATGTAAACATTCCATGTAATAGAAAAAAAAGCATGACAGGTACACTTAAAATGTGAGATCTGGGGTCAAAAAGACTTCTGATCTCATACTTACACTAAAACACAATAGAAAAATAAAAAATATTAAAAATAAATGTCATTTGAAAAAAAAAAAATTCCCCTTTAAGAGCTTTGGGCAGAAGTGATGTTTGACGTCGCTTCCGCCCTTCAATGCTATGGAGCCGAGCGGGGGCCATCTTCCCCTCAGTCGGCATCCAGGCACTGAGGGGAGAGGATGGGATTGTTTCCGCCTCTACCGACGGCTCCGGTAAGCTACGGAGATGACCGGAAAGAGGCGGGAGGGGGCACCTCTCCCTCCCCCCATAAAAGTGATCTTGCGGTGAATCCGCAGCAGAGACCACTTTTATCTGAAGGCAGACCACCTGCTGTAAAAAAATGATATGGGGTTATGGTAGCTATCTGCTGCCATAACAACGGTATTCCACGTCAAAGTACTGACGAAAAATGACAACAGGCGGTCCGTAAGTGGTTAAAGTCTTCCAGGTGTCACTAATCACACACAAGGCTTACCAAATAATGTGACCCTCCATATAAGAGTGGTCACACGTGCATAGTGAAATTCCCCCAGGGAAGGGCACTCTCTCCAGCCTCCACTTATCCACAGAGACACCAGGATTTTTGCTGTCTGTTGTCAGCATATACATCCACAACTTTCAGGGAACCACTGCACCACTGGGAATTAGCTTAGCCAAACCAATGCACGTATGATAAAAGAGATATTCCACATAGCGTAAAATCACCCATAAAAAGGAATTTATTAAGTCTAAGCACTTACACACATCCAGAAGTTACACAGCATATCACATGATACAGCAACATAGAATTCCAGCATCAAACATGGCCACTGTTCCTTTGCACATGCTCAGTAGTGTGTATCCACCCTACCAGTTTCATCGCAAATGACATTTTCAGGACCACCTATTTTCTCATCATGGCTTGTGGGACTTTTTTTATTCTGTCCTAGTGTATTTTCTGTTGTATATGCCTCTATATGAATTCCTGGATTTAAGCACTTTGCTGATTTATGTTTTTGTATATCACCATGATATCAAGGTTTATGCAAGGAAATTAGATTACGCATATTGCTGTTAACAATAGACATTGGGAAAAAGGCCTATGACCATACCACCCTGAATATGCTCGACCATGTCTGATCTCAGAAGCTAACCAAGCTCGGGCCTGATTATTACTTGAATGGGAGACATTGGGAGTAAGATCTTGGTAAATCATATGATTATTTTACTTTACTATTTAGTTTTATCATTTTAGTTTTGGGTTTGTGAGCGCTGCACTTGTTATATACCTATATTTGTTGTGCAGAGTATCTAGGCATAGTGTCAGCAGCTAATATATGCAAGGGTTCACCTGAGCGCAGATTTTTCACTTCTACTAGCCATTTAAAACAGTTATTACTCTGCATGCCAAAGGCTTTTTTTAACATGTGACCAGTAGCAGAGGACTAGAAGCTCCTCCTGCCACTGTTTTCCTGCAGACAGGCTGAGAAAAAGCTGGGTCACATGACAGCTGTATATTGATAGGAAAAAGGGTACTTCAATATTCTTTTATTAAAATAAAATACAGTGCCATCATCCATATACAGAAAGAGAAGGGATAATGTAAATTAAACAGTGTGTGTTTAGTATTACTTTAATGCTAATAATTTTCTTTTTTTAGGTTAAAAAAGTGGGCGTTTTCAGTTGCGGGCCTCCAGGAATGACCAAAAATGTAGAAAAGGCTTGCCAAATCCTGAACAGGAGGGACCAGACCCAATTCACTCACCATTTTGAAAATTTCTAGAAAGTCTCACATTAATGACAGATTGCAGAAACACTAATCAAGTTTGGCTTCAGCCAAACACTAACCATGAGTGAAAGAAAAGTTTTTGTGTTATCATTCATATTCTCTGAAAAATGGCCAAGAAATCATAAATTCTGCCAGGGTATGTAAACTTATGAGCACAACTGTATGAATGCACTATATGCTTTACCTATGCTTACCTTGTTTATTCCATGCTGATCTACAGTATGTGCATGTTGGAGAAACATGGTAGAACCACTATGGAGGCAGGGGTAATAATCCTCAAAAGATTGAATGGGGCTGAGTATGTTATTCCTGCTACTTCTCTGTAATTGGATATTTAGACAGCTATAAAAAAAAAGGGGGTCGATTTACTAAAACTGGAAGGTTCAAATTCTGGTACTACTCTGCATAGAAACCAATCAGCTCCTAGGTTTTATTGTCAAAGCTTAATTGAACAAGCTGAAGTTAGGGCCTGATTGGCTACAGTGCACAGATGCATCAGATTCTGAGAGCACCAATTTTAGTAAATCGCTCCCCTAGGCTGATATACTAAATTATTGAGAATCTTCACTCAAAAAAAAGTGAAGATTCAATTCAGTTATCAAATCACGTGAAAAGCAAATTCTTGTTTAGATATTTTACCTGCACATTATAGAATAATGGAAGTGAATTGTTACTCTTTTTTTACAGTAAAGCATTGTTTAGTAAATCCGCTTCTGTTCTCTCTAGAACAAAAACAACAAAAACTGCTGCAGATGTAAAGTGAGACGCTGGTACTTATCTGCATCACCTACAAAAAACCTGCATACAGTATAATATTTACAAAAATGTGAGGGGTGTACTCACTTTTGTGAGATACTGTATATAGCCATATATGCACACTACAGGCGGTCCCCTAGTTACAAACATCCGACTTAGTTACGACTCCTACTTACAAACGGAGGCAGACAACAGGAAGTGAGGGAAATTCACTCCTGTAAGAGTTATTATGGGAAAAAGGTGTCTCCACTGATGATTTATCACCAAGGTTTGTTTCCACAACAACCCAACATTTTCAAAATCCAATTATCATTGGGACAGGAAGTGAGGTGAAATCTTCTGAACAGAAACATAGACAGCAAAACAAATGTTACAGGGGTGTTACCCCTTCCCTATGCTATTCAAAGGGCTTAAAAATATTTTTTTTGGCTGAAGCTACACTTAAAAAATGTACCTGCTCTGACTTACAAACAAATTCAACTTAAGAACAAACCTACAGTCCATATCTTGTTTGTCACCCGGGGACCCCTTTACTGGAAAAATCCACCCCTGAACATTCACTATGATGGAAAACCTTATTACAGATATTCATATAGAGGGTATAGGTAATTACACTGAGCAAAATTATAAACGCAACACTTTTGTGTTTGCCCCTATTTATCACGAGCTGAATTGAAAGCTCTACGACTTTTTCTATGTACACATTTCTCTCAAATATTGTTCACAAATCTGTCTATATCTGTGTTAGTGAGCACTTCTCCTTTGCCGAGATAATCCATCCACCTCACAGGTGTGGCATATCTAGATGCTGATTAGACAGCATGATTATTGCACAAGTGTGCCTTAGGCTGGCAACAATAAAAGGCCAACTCTAAAATTTGCAGTTGTATCACACAACACATTGCCACAGATGTCAAAAGTTTTGAGGGAGCATGCAGTTGGCATGCTGATTGCAGGAATGTCCACCAGAGCTGTTGCCCTTGAATGGAATGCTCATTTCTCTACCATAAGCCATCTCCAAAGGTGTTTCAAAGAATTTGGCAGTACATCCAACCGGCCTCACAACCGCAGACCACGTGTAACCACATCAGCCGGGACCTCCGCATCCAGCATCTTCATCTCCAAGATCATCTGAGACCAGCCATCCGGACAGCTGATGCAACAATCGGTTTGCATAACCAAAGAATTTCTGCACAAACTGTCAGAAACCATCTAAGGGAAGCTCATCTGCATGCTCATCGTCCTCATTGGGGTCTCGACCTGGCTGCAGTTCGTCATCATAACCGACTTGAGTGGGCAAATGCTAACATTTGATGGCCTCTGGCACTTTGGAGAGATTTTCTCCTCACAGATGAATCCAGATTTTCACTGTACAGGGCAGATGGCAGACAGCGTGTATGGCGTAGTGTGGGTGAGTGGTTTGCTGATGTCAATGGTGTGGATCGAGTGGCCCATGGTGGCGGTGGGGTTATGGTATGGACAGGTGTATGCTATGGACAACTAATACAGGTGCATTTTATTGATGCCATTTTGATTGCACAGAGATACCGTGACGAGATCCTGAGGCCCATTGTTGTGCCATTCATCCATGACCATCACCTCATGTTGCAGGATGTTAATGCACGGCCCTATGTTGCAAGGATCTGTACACAATTCCTGGAAGTTGAAAACATCCCAATTCTTGCATGGCTAGCATACTCACTGGGCATGTCCCTCATTGAGCATATTTGGGATGCTCTGAATCGGCGTATACGACAGCTTGTTCCAGTTCCTGCCAATATCCAGCAACTTCGCACAGCCATTGAAGAGGAATGGACCAACATTCCACAGGCCACAATCAACAACCTGATCAACTCTATGCGAAGGAGATGTGCTGCACTGCGTGAGGCAAATGGTGGTCACACCAGATACTGATTGGTTTTCGGACCCCCCGGACCCCCCCCCCCCCCCCAATGCAGTGAAACTGCACATTTTAGAGTGGCCTTTTATTGTGGCCAGCCTAGGGCACACCTGTGCAATATTCATGCTATCTAATCAGCATCTTGATATGCCACACCTGTAAGGTGGATGGATTATCTCGGCAAAGGAGAAGTGCTCACTAACACTGATTTAGACAGATTTGTAAACAATATTTGAGAGAAATAGGCCTTTTGTGTACATAGAAAAAGTCGTAGATCTTGAGTTCAGCTCATGATAAATAGGGACATTTATAATTTTGCTCAGTGTATATAGCCCATTAACCTACTACCAGGTCTTTGGAGTGTGGTAGGAGACCAAAGTAACTAGAAGAAACCCAGGTAAGCACAGGCAAACTCCAAACTCATGATTGGTATACAAACTGTTGATTGTAGGGCTGCAAGCCAGAAGTTAACCACTGAACCATAATATGAATCTTATGAGAAAAGGTTGGACAAACTTCCAAACTACGACAAAATGCCTGAGCTTTCCCTGTGAGAACTGCCCAGCATTTGGCCATGACAAGTGGCTTTGAAAGGTTGTTGCAGGTATGTGAAGGCACCTCTAGGTACCTACACTTTATAACTGCAGCAGATTGTTTTAGAGACTGGGGGGTTGATTAATTATATGAAAATAATTTGTTCACTTTTAAGGTGAAATTGGAATTTACAAGGGAACTTTCCCCAGAACTTAGTGGATATGGTAAAATCTCACTTTTTAAAGAATACCCAATCACACACAAAAAAATGCAATTTTGCTTGCACGTGATTCAAACGTCAGCAGATACTCACCTCATTCACCTTGCAAAATAAATAGTCTATTTGCCTTAATTAAATTAACCCCATGGGCTATTTAACCTGTTCCCTATCGAGTCATTGTAAAATGACGTTGGTAGGAACCCTTCGTCAATCCGGCCCGACGTCATATGACGTCGGGCGCTTTTTACCACTACTGCGGGCCCCTTGATCAATCGTGTCCCCGGGGATCATGTCCCCCCCCGATTGGGGTAAAGAGCCAATAGATTTGGCTCTTTACCACGTGACCGGCTGTGTCCAATCACAGCTGGTCACTACGGTGCTTGCCGTGCACCCCGCTCGTGCACTCCCCCAGGGGCGCGCATCGCGGTGATCGGGGCTGAGGCTTGTCCCTCGGACAAAGCCCAAGCTCCGATCAGGGTAAAGAGCCAATGAATTGGCTCTTTACCACGTGACTGGCTGTGTCCAATCACAGCTGGTCACATGAAGTAAACAAACCTGTCACCAACCCATCAGAGTACCTGAGTACCTATCACCAGCCCATCTGAGTACTCGAGTACCTGTCACAAGCCCATCAGAGTACCCGAGTACTTGTCACCAGCCCATCTGAGTACTCTAGTACCTCTCACCAACCCATCAGAGTACCCCAGTACCTCTCACCAGCCCATCAGAGTAACCAAGTACCTGTAACCAGTCCCATCAGAGTACCCGAGTACCTGTCACCAGCCCATCAGAGTACCTGTCACCTGCCCATCAAAGTACCCGAGTACCTGTCACCAGCCCATCAGAGTACCCAAGTGCCTGTCACCAACCCATCTGAGTACCTGTCACCAACCCATCAAAGTACCCGAGTACCTGTCACCAGCCCATCAGAGTACCCAAGTACTTGTCACCAGCCCATCAGAGTACCCGAGTACCTGTCACCAGACCATCAGCGTACCAAAGTACCTGTCACCTGCCCATCAGTGTACCGGAGTACCTGTCACCAGCCCATCAAAGTACCCGAGTACCTGTCACCAGCCCATCAGAGTACCCGAGTACCTGTCACCAGCTCATCAGAGTACCCAAGTACCTGTCACCAGACCATCAGCGTACCAGAGTACCTGTCACCTGCCCATCAGCGTACCGGAGTACCTGTCACCAGCCCATCTGAGTACCCGAGTACCTGTCACCAGCCCATCAGAGTAACCAAGTACCTGTCACCAGCTCATCAGAGTACCCAAGTACCTGTCACCTGCCCATCAGGGAACCTGAGTACCTGTCACCAGCCCACCAAAGAACCCGAGTACCTGTCACCTGCCTATTAGAGTACCCGAGTACCTGTCACCAGACCATCAGCGTACCAGAGTACCAGTCACCTGCCCATCTGAGTACCCAAGTACCTGTCACCAGCCCATCAGTGTACCCGAGTACCTGTCACCTGCCTATCTGAGTACCCCAGTACCTGTCACCAGCCCATCAGATTACCCGAGTACCTGTCACCTGCCCATCTAAGTACCCGAGTACCTGTCACCAGCCCATCTGAGTACTCGAGTACCTGTCACAAGCCCATCAGAGTATCTGAGTACTTGTCACCAGCCCATCTGAGTACCCCAGTACCTGTCACCAGCCCATCAGAGTAACCAAGTACCTGTAACCAGTCCCATCAGAGTACCCGAGTACCTGTCACCAGCCCATCAGAGTACCCGAGTACCTGTCACCAACCCATCAAAGTACCCGAGTACCTGTCACCAGCCCATCAGAGTACCCGTCACCTGCCCATCAAAGTACCCGAGTACCTGTCACCAGCCCCTCAGAGTACCCGAGTACCTGTCACCAGCCCATCAGAGTACCGGAGAACCTATCACCTGCCCTTCAGATTACCCGAGTACCTGTCACCAACCCATCTAAGTAACCGAGTACCTATCTGCAGCCCATCCAAGTACCCAAGTAACTTTTACCAGTCCATCAGATTACCCAAGTACCTGTCTCCAGCCCATCAAAGTACCCAAGTACCTATCTGCAGCCCATCAGAATACCTGAGTACCTATCTGCAGCCCATCAGAGTACCCGAGTACCTCCCATCTAAGTACCCGAGTTATAGAATAATTATAGTATATTCTATAAGGCAGCCCATGCCTTATAGAATATACCTCGGGTGTTTGCTTTCCAAAATGGGGTCATTTTGGGGGTAATTCCACTGTCCTGGTGCTCAATAGGTATGAATGAAATTTTATGTGTAATTTATGCTCCTAGAACGCCTGGCGGTGCTCCCTGCATATTTAGCCTCTGTATGTGGCCAGGGTGTGAAAAAGTCTCACACATGTGGTATCGCCATACTCGAGACGAGTAGCAGAATATATTTCGGGGGTTAATTTTTGCTATGTACATGCTATGTGTTAGAAATATCTTATAAATTGACCACTTTGTGTAAAAATAAAAGCATTTTCATTTTCTTTCCACGTTTTTCGAAGACTTGTTGAAAAAAATGAACCCATCAAAAGACTCATAATGCCTCATAGATTATACGTTGTGGTGTTTGCTTTCTAAAATGGGGTCATTTTGTGGGTAATTCCATTGTCCTGGTGCTCCAGGGCCTTCAAAATGTAATAGGTCGTTAGGAAATTAGATGTGAAAACTCTGCTCCTAGAATGCATGACGGTGCTCCCTGCATGTTGGACCTCTCTATGTGGCCAGGATGTGAAAAAGTCTCACACATGTGGTATCGCCATACTCGGGGTGAGTAGCAGAATGTATTTTGGGGTGTAATTGGAAGTATGCATATGCTGTGTGTGAGAAATAACTTGTTGTTATGACAGTTTTGTGCAAAATAAAATTGAATAATTTCTTAATTTTCCCAAGAATTGTGGGAAAAAAGTACAACTTCAAAAAACTCGCCATGCCTCATACTAAATACCTTGGAATGTCTACTGTTCAAAAAGGGGTAATTTGGGGGGTATTTGTACTCTCCTGACATTTCAGGGCCTCAAGAAATGTTCAGTACAATCAGGTGTGATCAATTTTCAATGATTGGCACCATAGCTTGTAGACTCTATACCTTTCACACAGACCAAATAATATACACTTATTTGGGTTATTTTTTACCAAAGATAGGTAGCAGTATAGGTTTTGGCCCAAATTTATGAACAAAAAATATGTATTTGCAAAATTTTATCATAGAAACTAATAAAAAGTTTTTTTCAAAATTTTTGCATTTTTTTCACTCATGTCGCAAAAAATAAAAAACCCAGAGGTTATTAAATACCACCAAAAGAAAGCTCTATTTGTGTGAAAAAAATGATAAAAATTTTGTTTGGGTACAGTGTAGCATGAGAGAGTAATTGTCATTCAAAATGCGAGAGCGCCGAAAGCTGAAAATTGGTCTGGGCAGGAAGGGGGTATAAACGTCCTGTATTGAAGTGATTAAAGTTATACGGTATCTCACAAAAGTGAGTACCACCATCACATTTTTGTAAATATTTTATTATATCTTTTCATGTGACAACACTGAAGAAATGACATTTTGCTACAATGTAAAGTAGTGAGTGTACAGCTTGTATAAAAGTGTAAAATGTGCTGTCCCCTCAAAATAACTCAGCACACAGCCATAAATGTCTAAACCGACGGCAACCAAAGTAAGTGCATGCCTAAATGAAAATGTCCAAATTGGGCCCAATTAGCCATTTCCCTCCCGAGTGTCACGTGGCTCGTTAGTGTTACAAGGTCTCAGGTGTGAATGGGGAACAGGTGTGTTAAATTTGGTGTTATCGCTCTCACTCTCTCATACTGGTCACTGGAAGTTCAACATGGCATATCTTGGCAAATAACTCTCTGAGGATCTGAAAAAAAGAATTGTTGCTCTACATAATGATGGCCTAGGCTAAAAGATTGACAAGACCCTGGAACTGAGCTGCAGTATGGTGGCCAAGACCAAGACCATACAGCGATTTAACAGGACGGGCTCCACGTAGAACATGCCTTGACATGGTCGACAAAAGAAGTTGAGTGCAAATGCTCAGCGTCATACCCAGAGGTTGTCTTTGGGAAGGTTAAAGGCATGGGGGGTTCAGTCTGTTAGCCATCAGACCATACGCCGCACTCTGCATCAAATTGGTCTGCAGTTTCCTGAAGACAAGCAGGCTAAGGACATGAACTACTGGACTACAGACCACTCCTGTGGTCTGATTAGACCAAGATAAACTTATTTGGTTCAGATGGTGTCAAGCCTGTGTGGAGGCAACCATGTGAGCAGTACAAAGACAAGTGTGTCTTGCCTACAGTCAAGCATGGTGGTGTGAGTGTCATGGTCTGGGGCTGCATGAGTACACAGGGGAGCTACAGTTCATTGAGGGAAGCATGAATGCCATGTACTGTGACATACTGAGCATGATCCCCTCCCTTTGGAGACTGGGCCGCAGGGTAGTATTCCAACATGATAACGACCCCAAACACACCTGCAAGATGACCACTGCCTTGCTAAAGAAGCTGAGGGTAAAGGCGATGGACTGGGCAAGCATGTCTCCAGACTTAAAACCTATTGAGCATCTGTGGGGCATCCTTAAATGGAAGTGGAGGAGAGCAAGGTCTCTAACATCCACCAGTTCCGTGATGTCTTCATGGAGGTGTAGAAGAGGACTCCAGTGGCAACCTGTAAAGCTCTGGTGAACTCCATGCCCAAGAGGGTTAAGGCAGTGCTTGAAAATAATGGTGGCCACACAAAATATTGACACTTTGGGCCCAAGTTGGACATTTGCACTTAGGGGTATACTCACTTTTGTTGCCAGCAGTTTAGATATTAATGGCTGTGTGTTGAGTTATTTTGCGGGAACAGCACATTTACACTGTTATAAGAGCTGTGCACTCACCACTTTACATTATAGTAAAGTGTAATTTCTTCAGTGTTGTTACATGAAAATGTCGAGAATATTGT
>BLSH010163322.1:460590-473805 GCA_018402905.1 Glandirana rugosa
CATGTACTGTGACATACTGAGCATGATCCCCTCCCTTTGGAGACTGGGCCGCAGGGTAGTATTCCAACATGATAACGACCCCAAACACACCTGCAAGATGACCACTGCCTTGCTAAAGAAGCTGAGGGTAAAGGCGATGGACTGGGCAAGCATGTCTCCAGACTTAAAACCTATTGAGCATCTGTGGGGCATCCTTAAATGGAAGTGGAGGAGAGCAAGGTCTCTAACATCCACCAGTTCCGTGATGTCTTCATGGAGGTGTAGAAGAGGACTCCAGTGGCAACCTGTAAAGCTCTGGTGAACTCCATGCCCAAGAGGGTTAAGGCAGTGCTTGAAAATAATGGTGGCCACACAAAATATTGACACTTTGGGCCCAATTTGGACATTTTCATTTAGGGGTGTACTCACTTTTGTTGCCAGCGGTTTAGACATTAATGGCTGTGTGTTGAGTTATTTTGAGGGGGCAGCAAATTTACACTGTTATACAAGCTGTACACTTCCTACTTTACATTGTAGCAAAGTGTAATTTCTTCAGTGTTGTCACATGAATAGATATAATAAAATATTTGCAAAAATTTGAGGGGGTGTACTCACTTTTGTGAGATAATGTATGTATATTTAGACAATCTTGGTCTCACAGCCTTTTGCCTTTGGAGCATCCTAACAGAAAATTAAGGCACTTATCATATCAAAGAACCAATAAGAAGGCCTAAGAGGAAAATCCAATCAATTCCTGGGAGATTCTGAATAAAATAAATCTATGTCTGTATGGCCAGTTTACTTTAATCACAGTCACTTGTTTTTAGGAGATTGTATTCTATTGTGGTCACATCTCCACAGAACAAGGAGGAGGGGGGAAGGAGGGGAGAGGGAGAAAGGAAGATAGGGAATGGGAAGAAGGGGAAAAGGGAGCGGGGAGGGGGAAAGTGGGGTGGTTGGGGAATAGGGTTAGTGGGAGAAAAACAGTGGGGGGAAGGAAAGTAAAAGTTAGGGATGAAAGATGCCAATTAAAAAACAAAAATTGTAGTCTCACTGCAGCTTTGAGATGCAGAAATTAGATAGGTTGTATATAATTCATGACAGGGGAGGGAGCTCAAAAATAATGGCCTTTAATAGGAAAAAAGAAAAAAGAAAGGACATGGCTAAATAGTAGCTGGACATCTAGGACATATGCAGAATACACTCCACAATAGGTAGCTCATCTGGCTTCTATATGTACGATTCCTATTCAGCATGGCACGTGGTAATGGCAGTCTGAAGCCCTTGTCATAGCCAGGTAATGGTATATATAGGGGTAAAGTGGAGAGCTGATTGGAGGAGGACAGGATGTGCCCCCCAGGAAAAAACTAGCAATGGCCTTCTGCTCATGTGGTCTGGTCATCGTGGTAGCCAGAATATCGTGGAACCAGCCAAAGGTTCTTGGAAGTGACATCTAAGTGATATCAAAGGTTCCTAGAAAACATCTAAAATGGGCATCTTTAACTGCATAATCAGAGTATCTCACAAAAGTGAGTAAACCTCTCACATTTTTGTAAATATTTTATTATATCTTTTATGTGACAACGCTGAAAAAATTAAACGTTGCTACAGTGTAGCGTAGTGAGTGTACAGCTTGTATAACAGTGTAAATTTGCTGTCCCCTCAAAATAGCTCAGCACACGGCCATTAATGTCTAAACCACTGGCAACAAAAGTGAGTACACCCCTAAGAAAAAATGTCAAAATTAGGCCCGAAGTGTCAATATTTTGTGTGGCCACCATTATTTTCCAGAATTGCCTTAACTCTCTTGGGCATGGAGTTCACCAGAGCTTCACAGCTTGCCACTGGAGTCCTTTTCCTCTCCTCCATGACGACATCATGGAGCTGGTGGATGTTAGAGACCTTGCACTCCTCCACCTTCCATTTGAGGATGCCCCACAGATGCTCAATAATGTTTAGGTCTGAAGATATGCTTGGCCAGTCCATCACCCTCAGCTTCCTTAGTAAAACAGTGGTCATCTTGGAGGTGTGTTTGGGGTCGTTATCATGTTGGAATATTACCTTGCAGCCTAGTCTCCGAAGGGAGGAGATCATGCTCTGCTTCAGTATGTCACAGTACATGTTGGCATTCATGGTTCCCTCAATGAACTGTAGCTCCCCAGTTCTGGTAGCACTCATGCAGCCCCAGACCATGACACTCCCACTACCATGCTTGACTGTAGATAAGACACACTTGCCGCCACACATGCTTGCAGCCACACACGCTTGACACCATCTGAACCAAATAAGTTTATCTTGCTCTCATCAGACCACAGGACATGGTTCCAGCAATCCATGTCCTTAATCTGCTTGTCTTCAGCAAACTGTTTGCAGGCTTTCTTGTGCACCATCTTTAGAAGAGGCTTCCTTCTGGCACGAGAGCCATGCAGACCAATTTGAAGCAGTGTGATGCGTATGGTCTGAGTACCGACAGGCTGACCCCGCACCCCTTCAACCTCTGCAGCAATGCTGGCAGCACTCATACGTATAATTACCCAAAGCAATACTTTGGATATGACGCTGAGCACACGCTCTCAACACCTTTGGTCGACCATGTCGAGGCCTGTTCTAAGTAAAACCTGTCCTGTTAAACTGCTCTATGGTCTTGGCCACCGTGCTGCAGCTCAGTTTCAGGGTCTTGGCAATGTTCTTATAGCCTAGGCCATCGTTAAGTAGAGAAACAATGATTTTTTTCAGATCCTCAGGGAGTTCTTTGTCATGAGGTTCCATGTTGAACTTCCAGTGACCAGTATGAGTGAGAGCGATAACACCAAACATAACACACCTGCTCCCCATTCACACCTGAGAGATTATAACAATAACGAGTCACATGACACTGGGGAGGGAAAACGGCTAATTGGGCCCATATTGGGCATTTTCACTTAGGGGTGTACTCACTTTTTTTGCCAGCGGTTTAGACATTAATGGCTGTGTGTTGAGTTATTTTGAGGGGACAGCAAATTTACACTGTTATGCAAGCTGTACACTCACTACTTCACATTGTAGCAAAGTGTCATTTCTTCAGTGTTATCACATGAAAAGATATAATAAAATATTTACAAAAATGTGAGTGGTGTACTCATTTTTGTGAGATACTGTATATAGGCAACCAAAAATGTACTTCTCCTTTTTCTCTTCACTTTTTTTTCCTTCTTTTCTTTTACAATAACAAATGTATCATCCACCCGTTCTATATTCATCATGATGGATTTACAACACAAGCAGCAGCTATCCATCCCCTCCTCTGTGATACAAAAAAATGCAGAAGGACTTAATCTAAAATCAGCACTTTGAAGGGATGTACAAAAGAGAATACAGTAGATAAACATGTAAAACTTATGTAGATGCACCTTTGAGAAAACTACAGGCGGACATGGTGAGGTTTGTGTGGAACTACAAATGCCATAGGATACCTGCCTCAGTATTACTAGCCTCTCGCCAGGACGGAGGTCTTGCCATCCCTAATTTTTTGTAGTATTATCAAGCAACCCAACTACATGCGTTGATCTCTTGGTTCCCACAGCAATCATATAATAGGTGGACTGAAATTGAAAAAATTTGGTTAGCACCCGTCCACCCAAACAGCTTGCTCTGGGGTACGGGGGTATTGGTGACACAACACAGACTACTAGGACCTATGTCCCAACTATGCTCGCTATGGCACAAACTCTCACGAGACCCTGCACTACAATCAGAGAGGTCCCTACTGACCTCCTTTTTATATAACCCCCGGTTGCCTGCAGGCCTCACACATCAAATGTCATCGCCCTTGGCCACGCGCAACCTGTTCCACCTCGTCCACCTAGTAGACCCCAGATGCCATAAGCTACTCCCATTCTCTAATATACAGGAGAAATACGACATCCCTTGCCAGGAGTTTTATGGCTACCTGCAAATTCGACACTTTGCCCAGTCTATTGCCTCCAATCTACAGTTCTCACCCCCCTCTCCATTCGAACAGATAGTCCTAGAGGCCCTAACTGGAAGAGGGCAGATATCCAATATCTATCGAATACTGAATGCATTCCCCCTATCTGAGCAAACCAAACATACATTTATGATCAGATGGGAGAAGATGCTGGGAGAAACTCTCCCCATAGAAACATGGAAAGTAATCTGGTCTCAAGCTGCCAAAAATTCACACTGCACTCTCTACAAGGAAAATGCTTACAAAATGATGTACTCTTGGTACATGACACTGGACAAACTCCACATTATATACCCCTCTAGCTCTGATCGCTGCTGGTGGTGTGGGCTCGAAAGGGGTACCCTCATCCTTATATATTGGAGCTGCCCTCTTATTGCTCCCTACTAGCGCTCTGTGCAACAACTATTATCACACCTCTTTGAGGTGACTATACCTAACACACCAAAGTTCTTGCTGGGCCTGTCCTCGCTGCACTTATCCAAAAAACATAAAAAACTCCTCAGACACATCCTCACAGCAGCCCGTTGTCCATTGTCCACCCACCTCTGAAGCCCTCTATGGGAGGGTGAAGGACGTTGAGCTAATGGAAAGGATGACCGCGAGGATGCAGGACAGATTAGAGGTGCATGATGGGGTCTGGGGGCTATGGCATCTCCGGGAGGACACGTCATGACCGCTTGGCAGATACTGGTGAGTCACATTTCTACTTCTCCTTTCTTTTTCTATCCCTTATCTTTTCATCTTTTAATTATTCTACTTATCAAGGAACAAACAAATGGTTTATGGCATAGGCGCCTATGGATTATGTACTAAGATTTATCCCACGTACTGTACTCCCAACTTAAGGACGATTCATTCAATGAACGACATAACCGCACGGTCTCTGAGGAGATGTGCTGCTGGGAACTGATGACCTCAGAAATGATAGCCAAATATACCACCTGAAATGCAATAATTCTGTTTATACTCCTTGTGCTTCAACAACCCCTGCAACTGTAATGATTGTATAACATCTTCTCTCTTGAAATAAAAATGTTAATTGAAAAAAAAAACTTATGTAGGAGGATTTGTTTAATTTCTGTGCATCATCTGAGGCTAGTCACATCACTGGGTACATGAGAGGGTTTACATCCACTTTAACGGCAATCTTTACCAAAAATATTTAATTTTTGATTGGGACTGGTGTTTTGAAGCACTACCAAATCTCTCATGACAAACACAGCGGTGAGGATGTGTGTAATATTTTGTATTCCTAACCTTCCCTTATGAATATAAACAAGGTTTAACTTAATTGCTGGTGGATTTCTAAATTATTTATCCTTTTGAGAAGCATGACACTGTTGTTAGGCCTTTTAATGATCCCAAGGGCTGGCATGGTTGGAAATAATGGGAATATCTTTCTAAGTGAATCCATACATGTTACAATCTGACCTTATACTGTAACCTTTGTAGACTCTACAATAGATTTATCATGTAATATGAGCACCTACCTAATCTAAACAATCCAATTTGTATTCAATCAGGGAGTCCTTTGCAGTAAATAGTTTTTGGTATATATAAAGGAGATTGTACAGTACCAGCAGATTATGATGTGTATGATAATGCAATCCCAAGGAGATACACTGTAGGACGCCAGAATGTATTGACAAAACAGTTTTGTCTGGAGATATTTGCTACATAAAACAAATAGGTCATGAAGAGATAACCTCATAGGACAAATACTAAAATGGCTCCCTACTTCTCTAACCTTCTACCTAATGTCAGCCCAACTGATATAATCTGTTGCTTGCATAGCGTTGCAACATACTGGGGTTGATTTTCTAAAGAAATAGACACGATTACTTTCAAAGTCAATTTTCACTTTGTGCAGTGAATTGTTATGTATCTTTGCAAATGAGATAAAACAAAGTAAAAGTTCCATTTGAAAAGAGAATATTTGGTTAGATTAGTGAATGAGCAAACGTTGTGCTAGCAAACATGAAATCATGTGTGTGCAATAATCCTCTTTTTTTTTAATACATCATATTGCAGCCAGACAATGCAGTTTGTGCTGTTTTACTTAGAGTTATGTGGTGTCCTATGACTATAGAGTATGCTTTTACAAATCAATTTGAAAGAATGATAGTACCAATGATGGAATCGTGACTCCCAAGTCAATAGTCTTGTTTCAATTAAAGGGAAAAACCTTCAGATGTTCAAGTATTAAATCACAAAGTATGGCTTTGTCCCTGTTGAGTAAGTACATTGTGTAATTTTACAAAGCGGTGCTTACCAATTGGCTCATTTTCAAGGATAGCAGTAAATCTTAATTGTCAGTAGATGGCAGCAAAGGATCAATATACAATAATGAATGTTCAAAGCACAAAATGTGCTATAAATTTTAGATTTGCCTGCTAATAACATTTGGCAGTTCAATTTAACAGACCTTTTATCCTTAAATTTAGACTTAAATATAAATATGTTTAATGCTTTTATGAACACAACATTTTTTATTTAAAAAAAACGCTGTATATCTAATTCTAAAATGTCACATAAAGAATATCTTTTAAAGTGTGTTTTCTGAACAGTTCAAAAAATTATAGCAAGCTGATGAAATCTGCATAATTAGGAATAGTTTGCATGTACATTGTTTTATAGAAATTCAATTCCCATGTATATCTGACCAGCACAACGTTACCCTACAAAGCTTAACGTTTTGTATACAAAATTGCCACAAATTAAGTGACCTAGTGAAATGATCTGCGTTAAACTATTTTACCATTGTAATACATTAATCAACCTGCTTGTAGTGTCACTAGGACTTCAAAGCTCTAGGTTTTTGCAACAAGAAAGGCAAAAATGAAATGGGGATAGGTTAGATTTGGGCTAAACAGAAAAACACGTGCTTATCTGAGTGTAGCTTTTATCCATTTATTGGTGAGATACAGATTAAAAATACTCACAAAGATCGCTAAAAAAACAGGCACGTAGCACTGCAAGAGGGTTCCCATCTTTGGGGTGGCTGTAGACTCAGCGTCCTGTGCGGCTGTAAGCTCCGGGGACCGCAGCCGGTGGATTCCGCCGCTTACTGGGGCTGTGCAGAGCGGGATCAGCTGTCTCAGACATTACAACCGGTATGCAGAGGGTAATCAAGGCGACACGTTCTCGGAGCATGCGCTACTTCATCAGGCCTATGCAGCGCCATTTTAGGTGTGAGAAATATATATATACACACACTAACGTGGAGACTCCCTGGACCTAATGCCCAACGGTGGTGGCTGATACTAATCATTTGTTAAAAACAGCTAGGTGCATCAAGGGTACAATAAAATGCTAAACGTAGTGACGCTTTGCAGAGCATAAAAACAATCAGATAAAAATAAATTATAAATAGATTAATTGATGAGTTAATGAATTATTGAATCTAATCACAGAACATATTGGTATATAAATAGCAATTCATCCAAAAAAAATCATCCTAAAAAATAAACTAAAACATTAAAGCAGTAGGTGGCAGTGAATTATTATATGTAAAATATGCGGAAATAAAAAATGAATGATAAAAATATAATAAAAACTACCAAAAATCACAGAAATTTCACACAAAAAATCACAAAAAAAATCCTAAAAAAAATCACAAAAAATTGTAAAAATTTTTTTTTGCAAAAATTCTCCTCATATCTTAGGGTTATCTGTGTTATGTAATATGGTTGTGTTTACATTAGATGTTCCACTAGTAAGACCTTAAGGGTCCCAGATAAAATGTAAAATTACACCTAAATCAGAAAAATATGTTAGAAGCTATAGATAAAGGCGACTCTGAAAGATGTGAAAAATGTGCAGATATAAAAAAAAGAAAAAGGAAATTACTTTATAAACTATATTCGTCCTTATATACCAGATGAGGATGCCATGCCTGGAGATTTAAATAAGGGTGTTTGTCTCTATCTCCTCCTTGAGACCTCCGGGCACCAAACTATCTAAGGTGTATATCCAAAAAGTTTCCCTCTGGCAGAGATGTTTGAAACACTCTGCCATTGGGAATGAATCAGGGATAACTTATAACTATAACTATAATCCACACCTTGAGGCCTACAGAAGATTTCTCATGATGTTTCTAGAAATGTCTGGGAACACTATGCTAATCCTCGCCGCCCTCTACAAAACAACAGTGTTCCCCGAATCTCTTCAGTAGGGTATGGATGGTTCTCCCTACGTAATGTAGGCCACAGGGGCAGGTGAGACAGTAGATTACAAATTCTGTAGAGCAATTAAAGTCATTTTTATGAGATATGTTTTTCTATGGGCTGTAAACTCTCTTTGGCCATGAGTGATATGCTTGCATGTTAAGCATAATGGCTTGCGGCACTGGAACATGCTCACTTATGGTATGAGGCACAAACAGTCAGTGGGAGGGATGTGGGTCGGTTTTAACTTGCTAGGTGCTACAAGGATTTTTACATTTCTAGCCTTCCTTTATGCAAATTTGGGTTTAGGTAGCAAGGTGTTCTGAAGATGTGGGTCTTCCAAAAGGATCGACCAATGCTTGGTTAAAATAAATAAGTGATAACCAAGCATTGGTTGATCCTTGTCGCAGTTGTCTGCCATTGGACTGTGTGAAAAAATTCTTACATCAGAGCACCATGAAATAAAGTACATATCAGCTTGTTCAACATTCACCAGTGCATAACTTGCTTGGGATGTTTGTTTGTTTCTAGGTGGGAGAGAGTGCCTTGAGTATCTTGCATGTACTGTTCAGAAAGGGCAGTGTGGGTGCAGGAAGGAAGTGAGCAGGGCAGTGGTTGCTATATGAATACCTGTTTCTGTGGATGCAGGGCAGCCATCAGAAATTTTGGGGCCTCTTACACAGCTTTAGACCTGGGCCCCCCCCCCCCCCCGTCTGACTACCATCATTCCCCAGGGCCTTCCCACTGGCCATCCCACCACATCCGCCCACTGGCCAGGGTTGTACACACGTTGCAGCCACAGTAGGAATTATACACCCTGTCACACTTACCAGGTGTAGCCTGCCAAGCATGACACATTCAAGTGAAGTGAAGTGTGCAATGCATGCTAATGTGAGATCCAAGGGGTTAAAAAAAACAGTGCACAGGCAGCACAACCTCACCCGATACTTGCAATAAGACCTCACGCCAAACCAAAGGTGCTGGAGGTCCCAAACTTGGACCAGTTGTGGTCCAGGGGGGCCTCTCCATGTGATGTGACCCAAGTTTGGTATTTTTATCGCCTTTGGTTCAGGAGAACGGTGTCCCCAAACCGGGTGCCCCCCTCCCGTAGACTGCAATGTTAAGTCCGAAATTCACCTTACAATTGCCGGTCAATGACTGGTCAGTTTGGGGACCCGGTATGGCCGAACCATAGGTGCTGGAGGTCCCAAACTTGGACCAGTTGTTGCCCAGGGGGCCCTCTCAATCTATCGGCTATGGTTCGGAAGAACGGTGTCCCCAAACTGGGTGACCCCTCCCATCGACTCCAATGTTAAAGACTGCTAAAGTCTTTGTTGTAAGGGCCCCTTGAGACACTGGGGCCCCTTACAACAGTACTGCCTGTACCCCCCTGATGGTGGCCCTGTGTGGATGCATGTAGGTGCCAGCCAGGAGCGTGCATGCAAATGTTATTTCCATGGGACCCTGTGGGGAAAAGGGCCACCCAAAAACAGGTCCCAGGGAAAAAGGTTTTTGCAAAATAGGATAGCAAAGCAAAGGTTTAGAAATAAAACCACACAATAAAGATAGTAAGTGCTGAGGTCCACAGCACTAGCTGCTTTTTCAATCACACTTTAATAAACAAGAAGGCACATCCCCACCCCATCTCTTTTTATCCAACAAATGAATCTGATAAATGTGGTAAGTGAAGAAGAAACAAAAAAAACAGCCCCCTATCCCCCCACACTTCAGAAGTTGGGAATAGCAAGAATATTATTAATTTTTCACTTATATGCAGCGTTTAAGGAAGGCTGGGGGGACCTAATTGAATAACGAACAATTACCTATGGAAAGGACCTAGAAAAAGAAGGTACCGTGACCGATCCAAGTAGTTTGAAAAAAAGTAGTTTGAAAAAAAGATATAATATGATACTTTATTATGACATAATGCGAAAATATAACAATACAAAAATACATGGCATCTAAAAATATGCCAGCTAAAGAAAACTCACATCCAACATCATAAAAGGCCGTGGTCCATGGCAATATTTTGCAGTGATAAAAGCAATGAGGTCCGGACCAAAGAACTTTGATACAGAGATCGCAGAGAGTTTCCACAACCCAATTAGCAGGGATAGCAAAACAAAACCAAAAAGGCAATTAAAGAGGAATTACTCTAGGTGATAAGTAGTGGCAGCCCTTTACAGTCATTGATAGCACACTACCATTTACTGCTATGTGATATGTAATGGTAATAAACATATAAAGAACGTTGGCCAATTGCACAAGCAAAGCAGCAGTTAATGCAGGCTAAACAGTGAGCTCTGAGGGAACATGAATGCAGATTGCAGTTGGAAAAAAGACAGGTAAACAGGGTGTGGAGGTGGCTATCTGCTATAAGAAAGGCATTTAAGCCAACAGGGGTGGATGGTGAGTTCAACAGAAGTAGTTAATGCATCCATAGAAAAAAAGGACAAACGTGGATGGAAAAACGCATGTGAATTGCATGCAAATATGCATGAAAAAATATGCAATAAAGGTGCAGTTTCTGTTGTGAATGGGCCCTTAAAGACAACCTTTCCTTTGAAGGTTGCCATTTGTGACCTTCTTCAAAAACTGCTAGCTGCCTGGATGTCATGCTAAATCTCCTTGTGTAAACACTTGTTTTAGACTTGTGGATCAGAAAGTATTGAAGCAAGAGGATCAGCATGACAGCCAGGCTTCTAGCATATGCAACATGAACAATCTGCAATGACAGCTGCCCTGTTTTGTTTCAGAAAATGCATCTGAAAATGCATAGCAATGCATGTTAACTAAACAAATTTTAAAACATCTGGTGGAAACTCACCCATATTACTTGACACAGTTAGTCCTCGCTTCTGTATCATTCTATTCCCACTAAACACCAAATATCTAAATATATGTTTTTTTTCCTATAGGTTACCTGTAATGGTAAATCAGACGTTACTGTGCATTATGTGACAACATGATGTTACAACTGTGCTTAATTTTCTATCCAGAGGGTGGAAAACATGTCTTTTACATCAGAATAACCAAAACTGAATGTTGAAATAAATTTTACAGCTCTGTAGAACTAGTTTTGACCAGCAGATGGCAATGTGTTGCCTTTACATTTTCCTATTATTCATTTTATGGCTTAAAAGGATGCATTTAAAGTGAAATTTCAGTTTTCTTAAAGACAGAAAAGAAATCCTTTCCCAGGCCTGGAAGCCTGGAATGCTATTTGAAAGAAGAATTCTTCTGATGGAACACTAGTTCTGGTGACCTCAGGGGACCCAACGGAATCCTCCCAATTTGCAAGGATTTCATCTCACTTCCTCTTTTGGCTGTTGGACAGGAAGTGAAGGTAAATCTCCCCAATAGGAAACAGATTGACTATAGTGGTACTTTAATGCAGTTTCGATGTATTTTTGTAACCACAAATCCTCTTAATGAATGATATACCTAACAATAACAGCCAAGAAGGTGGAGCGTGTATATCTCCTGGAAACCTACAGACCAGTTGCTATTACAATGATTCTTTATTAGATTCAGTCATCCAAGGGCCAAAGTCAGACTAGTGGATCAACATGTTGTGATCTGCTTTGAATTTGCAAGCAAATTTCTAGTGATGCTATTTCTTAAGGTTATCTTCGTTTCTAATAACATGCTAACAAATAGTATATTACCCTCTGGCAATAATCTTGCAAGAGAACATCCCAGAAGGCTTTTGGTTGAACACCACAATACTACCTCCAATTCAGAAACATTAGCTTCCTGCTGAAGCAAGACTGGTTTAAGTGTTCCAATTCAGCTCCTCCATTATACTTGGTCAGTATACCAATATACTGTATATGCATGTAAAGATCAGGAGAAGGTACCGACATATGTGAAGTAGTTGTGTTTTGGCAACATATAGAGGTGTTGTCACTATCGATGCTCCAGGCTGTTTAGCACCTAAACATTGACCTAGAAAATCAGATTTGATATAATAGAATAGGTGTCAAAGCCAACCCCTGTTGTAGCAAATGTAGCGGTGCCCCAGGGAATATAATCAGGGCTGATGCAAGGATTTTTGACACCCTAGGTGAAACCTCATTTTGGCCCCACCCCTGACTCCATCCAATTTGTACTGCCCAGCCTGATCAGCGCCAATCAAATGCAGCCTGATCAATGCCAATTAAATGAAGTCTGATCAGTGCCAGTAAAATGTAGCCTGATCAGCGCCAATCAAATGCAGCCTCACCTGTGCCCATCAAATGCAGCCTCACCAGTGCCAATCAATTCAGCCTCACCTGTGCCCATCAAATGCAGCCTCATCAGCGCCAATCAATACAGCCTCGCCAGCGCCAATCAATACAGCCTCACCAGCGCCAATCAGGTCACTATATCTATACACATTTGCAAATGGCATGTGATAACACAATTTCATTATCTCAGACAGTGACAGTTTTTTTTACTCACCACTAGAGTTGAGCGAACACCTAGACGTTCGGGTTCGGAGGGTCCGAACAAACTTTAGGAAAAAGTCCGGGTTTGGCACCGAACGTTGCTCGAACTTTATCCCACACCCTGAACCCCATTGAAGTCAATGAGGACCCAAACTTTTAGGCACAAAAATGACTGTAACAAAGTCCTGGCAAGTGCTAGAGGGCTGCAAAAGGAAGGAAAATGAGGGTAAGAGTAGGGCAAGTGCCCTACAAAAAAATGGGGATAGGGAAAATAAATTAAAATCCGAGGATGAGGTGTAGGTGGGGGGGAAGGGTAAAAAAAATAAAATAAAATTAAATAAAAGGGATAGGGGTAAAAAAACATCCCGTGAACGGGATGAGAATGGGAGTAAAAGGAAGGAAAACGTCGGGAGATCGTGAACGGTCCTGAAACAATGTCAGTAAAAACACGGATTTTCAAACCCAGGAGTAACTGAAGTTACCCCAAGTCCCACACCCTATTTCAAGCTCGTTGCAAGCCACGGTTTGGGCCTGAAAAAGGATTTCAAACAAGCCTGGGAGGCTTGGGCTTGCAGATCCACAAGCGAGTTGAGATCACCACTCATTTTTTTTGACAGTGACAGACTCTATTACTTTAACACAATAGTGTACGGTAAACGTTTACACATATCTA
>BLSH010163322.1:485438-495867 GCA_018402905.1 Glandirana rugosa
TTTTATCGACATTGTTTCAGGATCTTTCAGGATCTCCAGACGTTTTCCGTCCTTTTACCCCCATTCCCAGCCTGTTCACGGGATGTTTCTTTACCCCTATCCCTTTATTGAATTTTATTAAAAATTCGATTTTAGTGTATTTTTTTAGTTTTTACCTCCACCTACACCTTAACCTCCAACTCCTCCGCCACTTTCACCGCCACCTCCTCCTCCTCCATCGGTTGTGACAAAAAAAATAATGCGGCTGAAACAGGCTTTTCCCACACACTTTGAAGATGCTTTTAGAACAATAATCTTTCCCTTAAAGCAACAGCTGGAGGCTTTCCCTGTACAACTTGGAGATGATTTTAGAATCTAAAATCATCTCCTAGTTCTATAGGGAGAGGTTCCTACTGTTGCTTAAAGGGACAGATTATTGTTTCTTGCACAAAATTAAAAAATGCATCTACATTTCTGGTTTAAAAAAAAACAAAAAAATTCCAAAAATAAAAAAAACAGTGTTGGCTACCTCCTCCTCCTCCACCGCCACTTTCACCGCCTCCTCAACCTCCAATTCCACATCCACCTCCATTTTTGATTTTTTTATGTGATTTTAGCTTAAAAATTATTTTAAGTTATTTCCCTATCCCCATTTCTTTGTAGGGCACTTGTCCGACCCTTACCCCCATTTTCCTGCCTTTTGCAGACCTCTAGGACTTTCTAGGACTTTGTTACAGCTATTTTTGTGCCTAAAAGTTCAGGTCCCCATTGATTTCAATGGGGTTCGGGGTCCAGGTCAAAGGTCGGGTCAAGTCTGGATCCGAACCCGGACTTTGTCCCGAAGTTTGGCCGAACCTGCAGAACCCGAAATTCCAGAGGTTCGATCAACTCTAATCTTAATGCATTTTATACATTAAGATAAAAAAAAAACTTCTGTGTGCAGCAGCCCCCCTCAGCCCTTCTAATACTTACCTGAGCCCCATCTAGATCCAATGATGTTGCAGGAGTGTCTCGGCTGCCCAGGACTCCCCTCCTCATTGGCTGAGACAGCAGCACAATGCCATTGGCTCCCGCTGCTGTCAATCAAAGTCATTAAGCCAATGAGGAGAGAAAGGGGGAGGAGCCGGGCCACAGCTCTGTGTCTGAATGGACACAGGGAGCTGCGGCTCAGCTCGGGTGCCCCCATAGAAAGCTGCTTGATGTGGGGGCACTTAACAGGAGGGAGGGGCCAGGAGCACTGAAGAGGGACCCAAGAAGAGGAGGATCTGGGCTGCTTTGTGCAAAACCACTACACAGGACAGGTAAGTATAACATGTTTGTTATTTTTAACTAAAAAAAAAACAAGACTTTAGTATCAATTTAGCTATTCCTCATTAGAAAGGACTCTTGCTACTCTGGAACAAATCCCTCTGTCCTTCTTTCCTCCTTAGTTGTCCCTCTTTGTGGTATAGGCCTGTATATTAAAATCCACTTTATAGGTATTGAAGGTGTTATAGTACTTTATACCTTTCATCTATGCTCTTAAGATTTGCTTTTGTTGTTTTGAAAGAAGAGTATATAGGAATGATGGTGGTGAAAAAGGCATTTGTGGGTTTAATCAATCATTTTTTGGCGTTAATACTTTTTAGTAAGCTGAACTGGGGCATGACCAGACCAACCCATAGGCAGACAAGGATGTCTCAGGTGCAGCATGCTACAACATGCAGTAGAAGGGGCACAGCAATATTCCCAAAAGCGCCACTGTAGCAGCACCACTGCCTACATTAGTCAGCGCATAGGGTGGACCTCATATTCACCAGATTCAGAACATGCAGGGCAGCAATGCTTTACTCACTGTGCCATCTACTATTACTTCCTATTCTCCTTCTTAGTAGTGTTTGGGAAGTTAGAAAGCCAGGGTATATTTTTGAGCGCACTCACAAGCTATAATTGGCTCCATGCTTGTTTAAAAATAGGAGCTTGCTCACATGGATGCTTTTCACTAATATGCAGGCATTAATTACGCAACTTGCAGCGGTTTCCACCAGTCCAGATATCAATCACCTCCTCCCAGTGACATTGATTTGTATATTACATTTAAATCTTAGGAAGCTTAACTTAGTACATAACCCATACTTATCCTCTCCCAAGGCCTTGCTTCATCCTCTATGCCTTCCAGGTTGGGTCCCTAGGATGCTCCACCCCATGAGCTGGACCCAGTATTAAGGTTCTGGTCACTAGAGAAGTAGCCTAAGCACACAAGCTCCTTTGCTAACAGGGCCTTCCATCTCTTGTGCCAAGTCACACCACTTCCCAACCAGCTGGCTGTTTATGAACTCAATACTAGTACTGTAGTTATTGGCAACGGTAATATAGCCTCTTCTGAATAAGTTCTCTGCACATTAAACACGTTAGACATCTGTACTGCTTCTGCTCATCTTTTCCATGAGTATGAACCCTATTCTGCAAAACAGGAGAATGCAAAATCTGGCGCAGCTGTCCATGGTAGCCAATCAGCTTCTAACTTCAGCTTGTTCAAATAAGCTTTGACAATAAAATATGGAAGCTGGTTGGTTTCTATACAGAGCTGCACCAGATTTTGCACTCTCCAATTGTAGTAAATCAAACCCCTGGTCTTTAAGAACAAAGGGACAGAAATGGCAGTCCACATTTTCCTCTCAGTACAGGCTCCTCTTAAGGTGAATCTGTGTGTTGCCCATGGAGGGCAAAGTATCGGGTTCATGTTAATTCTGCCCTCCCAAAACGCATACAGTATTCTTACTTTCTTAACTGTTACTGTCTCAACACTCAGGAGTGAAAGGGATGCCCTGTGTAAGCTACAAGTTGCTGAAATCACAGCTCACACAGGACTATGAACTCTCATTGGCCAAGCACTGTTCCATGGAGTGAGTCACATGTTAGGTACAGTAATTATTTTGGTTCTTCAGAAGAATGGTGGGAAAGGTATGTGCTGCTGGAGATGAGGGAATTAAAGCTAACCTGTTGCTTGGCCTGCACGGGCGAAGCACTGGAGTCGTTTAATGACTAACAAATATGGCTTGCTAATTCTTTGAAAACTGCAGGAGCTAAACTTCTTAGGCCCCTTTCACACATATGGACTGTTCAGGTGCGCCTGTCAGTTTTTCAGGTGGACCTGAACGGACACTCCATGCATCTCTATGGAGCGACGGATGTCAGCAGTGACATGTCCGCTGACATCGGATCCACTCCCATCCGCTAAATCCAGATTGATGGAAACACTATTTTCCATCCGTCTGGCGGATCGGATGAAAATGGACAGGCGGATCTGTTTTCATCCGATCCCTCATAGAGGAGAACAGAGCTCTGACAGGTCCGTCTCTGTACAGTGATCAACGGATCGATCTCCTGCTGAGCTGGTGAGGTCCGTGAAAATGGACATAGCATATGAAAGAGCCCTTCTACATTTTTAGGTGCAAAAATTGTATATATATATATATATATATATATCTATCTAGCTATATATACAGTATATCACAAAAGTGAGTACACCCCTCACATTTTTGTAAATATTTTATTATATCTTTTCATGTGACAACACCGAATAAATGACAATTTGCTACAATGTAAAGTAGTGAGTGTACAGCTTGTATAACAGTGTAAATTTGCTGTCCAAATTTTGTGTGGCCACCATTATTTTCCAGCACTGCCTTAACCCTCTTGGGCATGGAGTTCACCAGAGCTTCACAGGTTGCCATTGAAGCCCTCTTCCACTCTTCCATTACAACATCACGGAGCTGGTGGATGCTAGAGACCTTGAGCTCCACCACCTTCCGTTTGAAGATGCCCCACAGACCCACAGATGCTCAATAGGGTTTAGGTCTGGAGACATGCTTGGCCAGTCCATCACCTTTACCCTCAGCTTCTTTAGCAAGGTAGGTCGTCTTGGAGGTGTGTTTGGGGTCGTTATCATGTTTGAATACTGCCAAGCAGCACAGTCTCCGAAGGAAGGGGATCATGATCTGCTTCAGTATGCCACATTACGTGTTGGCATTCATGGTTCTCTCAATGAACTGTAGATCCCCAGTGCCGGCAGCACTCATGCAGTCCCAGACCATGACACTCCCACCACCATGCTTGACTGTAGGCAAAACACACTTGTCTTTGAACTCCTCACCTGGTTGCCGTCACACACGCTTGACACAATCTGAACCAAATAAGTTTATCTTGGTCATCAGACCACAGGACATGGTTCCAGTAATCCATGTCCTTAGTCTGCTTGTCTTCAGCAAACTGTCTGAGGGCTTTATTGGACATCATCTTTGGAGGAGTCTTCCTTCTAGGACAACAGCCATGCAGAAGAAATTGAATGCAGTGTGCGGCGTATGGTCTGAGCACTGACAGGCTGACCCCCACACCCCTTCAACCTCTGCGGCAATGCTGGAGCACTCATACATCTATTTCCCAAAGACAACCTCTGGATATGACGCTGAGCATGTGCGTTCAACTTCTTTGGCTGACAGTGGCGAGGCCTGTTCTGAGTGGATCCTGTTCTGTTAAACTGCTGTATGGTCTTGGCCACCATACTGCAGCTCAGTTTCAGGGTCTTGGCAATCTTCTTGGACATTTTCACTTAGGGTGCACTGTATATTTATACAGTATCTCACAAAAGTAAGAACACCCCTCACATTTGTGTAAATATTTTATTATAGCTTTGCATGTGAAAACACTGAAGAAATGACACTTTGCTACAATGTCAAGTAGTGAGTGTACAGCTTGTTTAACAGTGTAAATTTTCTGTACCCTCAAAATAACTAAACACACATCCATTAATGTCTAAACAGCGGGCAATAAAAGTGAGCACACCCCTAAGTGAAAATGCCCAAATTTTTACCCAAAGTATCAATATTTTGTGTGGTCACCATTATTCTCCAGCACTGCCTTAACCCTCTTGGGCATGGAGTTTACCAGAGCTTCACAGGTTGCCACTGGAGTCCTCTTCCACTCCTCCATGAAGACATCACTGAGCTGGTGGATGTTAGAGACCTTACCCTCCTTCACCTTACATTTGAGGATGCCCCACAGATGCTCAATAAGGTTTAGATCTGCAAACATGCTTGGCCAGTCCATCACCTTTACCCTCAGCTTCTTTAGCAAGCCAGTGGCCATCTTAGAGGTGTTTTTTCACAGCCATTAATGTCTAAACTGCTGGCAACAAAAGTGAGTACACCCCTAAGTGAAAATGCCCACATTGGGCTCAATTAGCCATTTTCCCTCCCCGGTGTCATGTGACTCCTTAGTGTTACAATGTCTCAGGTGTGAATGGGGAGCAGGTGTGTTAAATTTGGTGTTATCGCTCTCGCTCTCTCATACTGGTCACTGGAAGTTCAACATGGCACCTCATGGCAAAGAACTCTCTGAGGATCTGAAAAAATGATGGCCACACAAAATATTGACACTTAGGGCCCAGTTTGGACATTTTCACTTAGGGCTACACTCACTTTTGTTGCCAGTGGTTTAGACATTAATGGCTGCATGTTGAGTTTTGAGGGGACAGAAAATTTCCACTGTTATACAAGGTGTACACTCACTACATTACATTGTAGCAAAGTGTCATTTTTCAGTGTTGTCACAGGAAAGGATAGAATAAAATATTCACAAAAATGTGAGGGGTGTACTCACTTTTGTGAGATACTGTATATATATACAGTTGTGCTCATAAGTTTACATACCCTGGCAGAATTTGTGATTTCTTGGCCATTTTTCAGAGAATATGAATGATAACACAAAAACATTTCTTTCACGCATGGTTAGTGTTTGGCTGAAGCCATTTATTATCAATCAACCATGTTTAGTCTTTTTAAATCATAATGACAACAGAAACTACACAAATGACCCTGGCCAAAAGTTTACATAGCCTGGTGATTTTGGCCTGATAACATGCACACAAGTTGACACAAACCGGTTTGAATGGCTATTTAAGGTAACCATCCTCACCTGTGATCTGTTTGCTTGTAATTAGTGTGTGTGTGTGTGTATAAAAGGTCAATGAGTTTCTGGACTCCTGACAGACCCTTGCATCTTTCATCCAGTGCTGCACTGACGTTTCTGGATTCTGAGTCATGGGGAAAGCAAAATAATTGTCAAAGGATCTGCGGGAAAGGGTAGTTGAACTGTATAAAACAGGAAAGGGATATAAAAAGATATCCAAAGAATTGAGAATGCCAATCAGCAGTGTTCAAACTCTAATCAAGAAGTGAAAAATGAGGTGTTCTGTTGAAACTAGAGTTGAGCGAACACCTGGATGTTCGGGTTCGGCGGGTACGGCCGTACTTCGCAAAAAAGTTTGGGTTCGGTACCAAACTTGACCCGAACTTGACCCCGAACCCCATTGAAGTCAATGGGGACCCGAACTTTTCGGCACAAAATTGGCTGTAAAAAAGTCCTGGCAAGTGCTAGCGGACTGCACAAGGAAGTAAAATGGGGGTAAGAGTAGGACAAGTGCCCTACAAAAAAATAGGGATAGGGAAAATAACTTAATATCAAATAAAAAAAATAAAAATGGGAATGGGGTGGATGTGGAGTAGGAGCCTAGAGGTTGACTATGCCGTGACCGTGGCAGTGTAGGTGGAACTGGCGGTGGTGGAGGAGGAGGTAGCTAACACTTTTTGTTGTTTGTTTGTTTGTTTTTTCTAATTGGGGTAGCCCCCAAAATATTGAGGCCTATTCAAAAAAACAAGTATACCCATGGCTGCGTAAGGCCGGTCTAAATGTCTATTCTGCACAAGGTAAAGACAAGTCTTGTGGGATCCATGCCTGGTTCATTTTAATAAACGTTAGCTTGTCCACATTGGCTGTGGACAGGCAGCTGCGCTTGTCTGTGATAACACCCCCTGCCGTGCTAAACACACGTTCAGACAATACACTCGCTGCAGGGCAGGCCAGCACCTCCAAGGCATAAAGGGCAAGCTCAGGCCATGTGCCCAATTTTGAGACCCAGAAGTTGAATGGGGCAGACCCATCAGTCAGTACATGTAGGCGTGTGCACACATACTATTCCACTATGTTGCTGAAATGCCGCCTCCTGCTAAGACCTTGCCTATCAGCTGGTGGTGCTGTTTGTTGTGGTGGGCTGCTGAAAAAGCTTTGCCACATTTTGGCCATGCTAACCCTGCCTTCTGAGGTGCTGGCAGTGTCCGGTGTCATTTGGGAATGCCCTCAGCAGCGCCTCTACCAGTGTGTGCTTGTAGTCGCGCATCTTCCTCTCATGCTCCAGTGAGGGAACTAAGGACGGCACGTTGTCCTTGTAATGGGGATCCAGCAGGCTGGCCTTCCAGTAACCAGAACAAGTTACAATGTGGGCAACTCGGCTGTCGTTGCGCAGACACTGCAGCATGTAGTCGGCCATGTGTGCCAGGCTTCCCAGAGGCAAAGACAAGCTGTCCTCCGTGGGAGGTGTATCATCTGTGTCCTCTGTATCCCCCCAGCCATGCTCCAGTGATGCCCACGAGCTGCGTTGGGTGCCACCCTGCTGCGGTTCCTACTCCTCCTCCTCATGATGATCTTTCTCATCCTCCTCATCCTCCAGAACTGTGCCCTGACTTGAATATTTTTTACCTGGCCTATGCTGGTGCAGGAACCCACCCTCCGAGCCACTTGTGAATGACTGGCCTTATAGCCGTGGAAATGACCCCTCTTCCTCCTCCTCATCCTCCTGTGCCACATCCTCTTCCATCATGGCCCGAAGTGTTTTTTCAAGGAGACATAGAAGTGGGATAGTAACGCTGAGAACAGCATCATCGGCACTGGACATGTTGGTGGAGTACTCGAAACACCGCATTATGGTACATAGGTCTCGCATGGAGGCCCACTCGTTAGTGGGGAGTGGTGCTGTTCTGCAGAGCGACTGACCCGTGTGTGCTGCAGCTGAAACTCCACTATTGCTTGCTGCTGCTCACACAGGGTCTCCAGCATGTGCAAGGTGGAGTTCCACCTTGTGGGCACGTTGCATAGGAGGCGGTGAGTGGGAAGGCCGAAGTTCCGCTGCAGCGCAGACAGGCGAGCAGCAACAGGGTGAGAATGCCGAAAGTGCTCACAGATGGCCCGCACTTTATGCAGCAGCTCTGACATATCCGGGTAGTTTTTAGAAATTTCTGTACCACCAAATTCAGCACATGCGCCAGGCAAGGGATGTGCATCAAACCGGCTAGGCCCAGAGCCGCTACGAGATTTCGGCCATTGTCGTACACCACCAGGCCGGGCTTGAGGCTCAGTGGCAACAACCACTCATTGGTCTGTTGTTCAATGCCCGTCCACAGCTTCTGCGCAGTGTGGGGTTTATCCCCCAAACAGATCAGTTTTAAAACAGCCTGCTGTCATTTCCCCTTGGATGTGCTGAAGTTGGTGGTGAAGGTGTTATGCTGAGCGGATGAGGAGGTGGTAGAGGAGGAGGAAGCACAGTAGGAGGAGGAGGCAACAGGAGGCAAAGACAAATGCCCTGCAATACTGGGTGGCGGAAGGACATGAGCCAAACTGCTAGCCGCCTCAGGCCCACCCACCACTACATTTGCCCAGTGTGCAGTTAGCGAGATATAGCGTCCCTGCCCGTGCTTACTGGTTAATCTGTCCATTACAGCAACAGCAGGAACCTGACCCTATAGGAGTAGGCGATGATTTTAGAACAAATATCTGTCCCTTCTAGGACCAGTGGGAACCTCTCCCTTTAGAACTAGGAGATGATTATAGAACAATAATCTGTCCCTTACAGCAACAGCAGGAACCTTACCCTATAGGAGTAGGAGATGATTTTAGAACGATTATCTGTCCCTCTAAGCAGTAGACTCTACCTAGTCCAGTCAGATCGTTCTGTAATGCAGGATAAGATCTGCAATAGACTCTACCTAGTCCAGTCAGATCATTCTGTAATGCAGGATGAGATCTGCAATAGACTATACCTAGTCCAGTCAGATCGTTCTGTAATGCAGGATGAGATCTGCAATAGACTCTACCTAGTCCAGTCAGATCGTTCTGTAATGCAGGATGAGATCTGCAATAGACTATACCTAGTCCAGTCATATCGTTCTGTAATGCAGGATGAGATCTGCAATCTGTCCCTCAAAGAAGATCGTTCTGTAATGCAGAATGAGATCTGCAATCTGTCCCTCAAAGCAGATCGTTCTGTAATGCAGGATGAGATCTGCAATCTGTCCGTCAAAGCAGATCGTTCGGTAATGCAGGATGAGATCTGCAATCTGTCCCTCAAAGCAGATCGTTCTGTAATGCAGGATGAGATCTGCAATCTGTCCCTCAAAGCAGTAGTAGTATTCTCTACCTAGTCCACAATCAGATCGATGAGATGTTATATTATATATATCTGCAATCTGTCCCTCTCAGAGCCGGCAGCATCCTCTCCCTACACTACCCAGAGAGCATCTGACTGCAGCACTAAGTGACTGCAGGTATATATAGAGGTTGGGTCACATGATGCACTGGCCAATCACAGCCATGCCATTAGTAGGCATGGCTGTGATGGCTTCTAGGGAAAACCAGTGAAACACTTGTTGATTGGCTGTCCTGCAGCTATTTAACATGTGTGATAAAATACCAGAACCCAGAACCCGAACCCGGACTTTTTCTCAAACGTTCGGGTTCGGGACACAGACACTCGAAAGTTCGGTACGGACCCGAACTTTACAGTTCGGGTTTGCTCAACTCTAGTGACAGCGTGTGTTACAGGTGATTATTCTAAATTCATAAGTGGTATTGTGTAAATTACGACGTCCTCTGGCTCGATCCCCAGAGGAGGTGGCAGTGAAAGGGTTAATTGCTCTAATTAGCCTGGTAACAATCACTCTCAGGCTGCTGACACCTAGATGGTGGTCTCGCAAGCTGGAAAATTTTTGTGCTGGAAGCAGCTGAGAGTGGTATTGTTACATTAATGACAAGAGCGGCGTGAGACAATCTGAAGTTAGAAACAAATTAACTTCAATTTAGAGCTGCACCAGATTTTATACTCTCCAGCTTTAGTAAATCAACCCCATTGTGTCTGCAGGTCCAGTTTAAGATCAGGCGAGTTATGTCCTGCAACCTGTGCAAATGACAGGATTTCTGGATGTTAACATCAAACTCAAGTGGTTATTTAAATAAAGGATACAGTCCGGTAACAGCAGGGTTTATTTACTAAAGCTGGAGAGTGCAAAATCAGTCTCACTTCTGCATAGAAACCAATCAGCTTCTAACCTCAGCTTGTTCAATTAAGCTTTGGAAATAAAACCTGGAAGCTGATTGGTTTCTCTGCAGAAGTGAGCGTGGTTTTACACTCTCCAGCTTTAGTAAACAAACCCCTGTGTATTTACACTTACAAAATGTGTTTTTTTATACTTAGTGAATTTGAAAATAAATTCCAATATTTTTCACCTACACACTTAGGACGCAATCCTTGCTCTCAATATTGCTATTTGTTCAGTAGATATGCATGTGTTTATTTTTAAAT